>JAPMOQ010058285.1:662782-698650 GCA_026543055.1 Argiope trifasciata | reverse complement strand
TAATTGTAATTGATTGTAATACTCAATAAATTGTAATTGTAATTGATGAAAATACTCGGTATCCGTTATGAAAGTGAAGAAAGAAAATATTTGTAATGATTTCTATGATTCTGGAAATTTAGACTTTTCCACATGGCTGGTGCCCTAAGCATTCAGTAGAAAAGAGAAAAAAAATTATTACTTAAGAAAGAATAGTACAAGAACACATCCTCAAAAATAAATAAATGTAGAAGTAACACAAAATGCGTTGATTGTTGAAACGTTTAGTATTATTATTTGAGCTTTAAAAATTCTTATTGTAAGAGGAGATTTCAAAACATTACAAGAAAAAATTGGACTCGTATATTAAAATTTTAAAAATCATTTAATAATGTCTATATAATTAGGGATTTTCCAGTTTTATTATTAAAAAGAACCTCCCACAAATGTTATATTCCCAACAAAAACAAAATAAAACCCTAAGTTTGTCAAAACTAGCTTGTGATATAACGCTAACACTGCAGTATATTTCATTCTATTATAAGAAAAACCAAATAAAAGAAGACCCTATTTGGGTTTGAGTCTTTTCACGCACATTTCCAACTCAGCTAATTATCTTGCATCGATAAAAATTCACATAACTATTCCGTTATAACCCATTTCAATAAAATTTCATTCACACTTTTCAAACTCTTTGGCGTGCTTCTGCAAATTTTGCTGGCGTAACATCATTAGCCGATGACAAGCTACTCAATTATGCAAGGTCTAACTTTAGCCTCCAGCTGACTAATTATCTACCTATCCATCTCGATGAAGATGGAGAATTTTGTATCGGAGAATGTATAACAGGTTTTAATTCTCCTTCTTGAATATTCTCTCCTTGATTCGATTCCCCCGAGGGTCAAAAATCGTGTCTCAGGTGTCAAAATGCGGAATGAACTTATAGCCATCAGCATGCATTATTGATGA
The DNA here is from genome assembly GCA_026543055.1 of Argiope trifasciata. Classification (NCBI taxonomy): domain Eukaryota; kingdom Metazoa; phylum Arthropoda; class Arachnida; order Araneae; family Araneidae; genus Argiope; species Argiope trifasciata. The sequence goes on along the minus strand of JAPMOQ010058285.1, from coordinate 697,702 downwards.
ATTCGAAGATTCGGAGTGAATATCTTAAAAGTGTCCTCATCAAAGGATGATTAGGTAATGGTTGCACAAGAAGGAATTTTGAAATTTATAAATTTTATTAGTCGTATTTACCAGAATAATACTGATTAAGGAATGAAATACCGATGCATTAAAACACTTTAAAGCACAAACATTTTTAGAAATCTTATTGTTTACGAGATTTAATTATTTTTAGTTAATTATTTTATTTGTATTTTTACAAAGTATTATTTGTATACTTGTTCATATCTATAAATGAATACTGAACATAAATGGCGCAGTATGCCCCAATCAAGAAGTATGCTTGGAATGTGAGGGGAGCGCTCTTGAGATTTTTTTTAAAACGATATCCGATTTTAGTGTGTAACTGGTGCAGGCAGGCACCCCGCTCACTCTCCGTTAGCGGCAAAAAGTATTATTTGCTTGTTCGTTGTTAGCCGCACTTTCGATATTTCAATATTATATTATATGAGTTTCCTTGTATATCTATGATCGTCGCCCATGTTTTGTATATGTATATTTGTGTGTGAAAATAAACAAGAAAAAGTAAAAAAGAATTTTTCCTTGGGTTAAATACACACCCACCCAGCGCAACTGAAACACTTATATTTTTGAATTCATGTATCATTTGCGATTTTATAATTGAAAAACATTTTTTTTTTGCTAATAAGACTTATTGATATTTGGGACATAAAAGTGAGCATACATATTTATATGCCACTCAAAATTTTTATCCATATATCTATTTATATGGATAACTCAAGAAAATTTGCCACTTAAGAACTTTTCTAGAAGAGAAGAGGTCAACGTTCTAATTACCTACAGGAATTGTAAGTTCATTAACACGTTGACTGCCAACTACAAGATAACTCGTAGATTGCATTTTTTTCTAGGACCAAACCATCTATGTTATTAGATGACACCTTCTCTACTACAGTTAAAAGATAGCAAAGAAGGGGTCATTTAATTAGATGGATGGTCCTGATATCAGGCGAGGGTAGAGGCAGTGAACGTGCCAATGTTCAAATGATTTTGAAAAAGAAAATTCATTTTTTTTGGTAAAGAAATAAATAAAACCTTATTAAGCATTACACATGTCAACTGTCACAATCTAGGATTAAACATAGAGAATACCGAGTCCTAAGGAATTTATGTTTGGCTACAAAAGATATAGATATTTTCCGATAATGTATAAGAAGTGCAAAGTTGTTTTTCAACTGATTCTAAAACCTTCCGCACTTTCGAGCATGCGCTAGTATTTATTCGACTTGTTTAATTTGACAAAATAGGGGTGAGAAGAAAGATAAAAGGAGATCTTTACATTTAACAATAAAGTAGGGATATTAGAGGCATATTAAAATTATCAGCACACATTAATTGCTATTGCACGTAATGTAAAACAAAAAATATTGAATCCAAGTTTCATTTTCAAATAAAACTCGCACAAAAACAGTAAAACGAATAAATATTCAATTGTACTCTTAAATATAATTACAAATTTTAGCAATATAAGTATTGATGTAAAATACGGGAAATGTTATTAAAAGCCCACAATGGTTTTATATATAATTTGGCGTGAAGCAGTGTCGTTGTGACAGAGTATCAAGAAAGGACACAGATGCCCAAGCGCCACTTTTAAGGGAAGAAATGGAAAAAGAAATATTTTATTGTATGACAAATTCGTTTATTTAATAGTATTTTGAAATTGACATTTTCTTGTTTAATATGGCTTACATTAAGTTAAGCTTTGAAAATTATCATAAACCATCAAACATAATACAATAGAGAACTTAGTTTTATAAGATGTTGCATTTTCATTTTTTTAAATGAGCATTTTGAAATTTTTAAAATGGAGTGTCAATTGCATACAACTGAACTTTTTGACATTATTTTCTTTTCCCTTTAATCGCAGTTAAAATTTGCTAAACTATTCGCCAGATCCATGCTATGTATAGAAAATTAATGAGATTTTTTAATATACACAGCGTTGTATTCCAACTTTCAAAAATATACAAATAACTAAATAAAGAATGAATAGAACAACTTTAAAAAATCCGCACCAAATAAACAAAGGAATAAAAAATGAAAAAAAAATTCAAAATTCAAAATAAAATTGTGAAAACCTCATGAATTATAGATCAACTCAATACAACACTAAACGCCTTGCTATGATTTTCTTCACTACATATCACAAACTAATTAATTTTAATTTTATTCATCATCCATTCACGATTTTCAAGAAATGACTGAATTACCCCAATACAAAATTAATATTAAATAGCGAAAAAGACTAGCTTGCGCTATTCAGCTAAAAAAGGCACGCAATTAACTATGTCGTGGAATTTTGAATTCAGCAGTTACACCCACAGATAGTCTAAAGAATAGTCTAGTTAGAAAACGCATTCATTAAGCATTCTTTTTATAATTTAGTTGAATCTAAACTAATATAAATAATGTATTAAGTTTAGAAATGAATGTTTTTAAAATCTCAAATCTAAAGAATGTTCTTTTAAATAAATTTTTCGCCAAAGAAATAGTAGTTCTAAAGCAATTAAAAGACTTATATATGTATTTAAAATTGGATACCAATGTAGTTGTCCTTTTGCGAATTGAAATCAAAAATTGCGTTGCAGACAAAAATATTAATAAAACTATAAATAAATAAACTATAAAACTATATTTAAAAGAATATTTAAATGTAATGGAGCAATTGTAATGAATAATAAACGGAAATTGGGCATTTTAAGGTTTACTTTATAGTTTAAATTTTGCATTTTATAATGTTTATCACTACATTCATTATTAAAATATTTTATTCTTTTTGTCGTATGTGCAAATAATTTTTAATCTTTTACATCTCGACTCTAAAACAAAGTAATTTTTTCTTCTGAGAATGCAAACGATTATTAAAAAATTTATAAATGTATACTTGTAATCCATTTTATAATTCTTTGGGAAAATGAAGTTGTTTTAAAATACAAAAATTCTCTTTAGTTTTAATAAAATAGTTATTTTTAATATAAGTTATTTCGATTCTTAAGGTTTCTATTTCATCATTTGAATGTGTCAATTTTTATAAAAGTATCCTTAAATTTTTATTTTTATTTTTATTTATTTTTTTTTTTTTGCTAATTTCAATCACAGATGGCATGTTTATTGTTTGAATATAATGTGATTAGACTTAACTTCACTGACGAAATAAAATTTTTATCTCTTAGTTTAATAATCAAATTTAGCAATCTAAATATTTCCTCTCATTTTATGTTTGAAAGAATTTTACTGCACATAATGTATATTAGTGTCTTTAAGGAGGGAATATAAATAATACTATTAAGAAAACTTAAAACAAATTAAAGTATGTAACGGTAGAATTTTGAAATTGCCTTTTCATTCCTGATGTGCCGGAATTCTAAAATTCTAATTAGAATTACATTTCCATCCAACGTTCTGGTTTTTAATCGTTAGGAAGAAAGTCGTTCAAAAACATTCGATTTTTTCCCCAAAAATTCTAAGAAGCGTAAAATGTGTGGTACTCTGAAAATAGAAATCGAGCAATAGTGACGTCCCCGCCTTGTCAACGGTTTTAACTGAAAAAGAGAACATTTCTCATATACTCTCTAATAAATCTGTAAAGAAAGTTTTCCCTTCAGCAGATTTCAAAAATATTCAATAATACAGAAAAAAAAATGTTTAAATATTGTATTTCATCCACCCCATTAAAAAAAATCACAGAAAATTCATCTGCAGCTATGAATTGGCATCTCTTTGCATTTCAAATGATTTGTTTAACTTTCTGTCAAAAAAGATTAGAATCTATTATTTTTTTGTAATTTTATTTTTGTTATGGCTGTCAAAATAAAGAAATAAGGATTTTGAGTTTGACACGTTCCTTGGAGATTAACATCAGGATTTCCCTAATAGATTTCACCTATCTTTCTAGTGATCTCTAAGACCCAACCACTGCCTGACAGTTTAATCTACTTTTAGCATCTCTCGACTTCATAAAAGTTGAAAAAGCTGGAAGGAAAAAAACAATTTCTGCAAAATATTCTTTGTTAAAATTTTAATGCTTCTTTGACAGAAAGATCATAAATCCGTTTTTTTAGCGTCCTATTTTTATTCCTAAATAATAATTTTTTTTACTTAAAATGAACAAGTTTGCATTCAAATTGTATCGAATCTTTTTTAAGCTTCAGTTGACGTTTTGTTATTTAAAATTCTAATGAATAAAGTGGATTGCCAAAAAGCTTTACATTAGTAGAATATATAGAGAAGCTTTACTTTTTTTCATTTGGCAGCAATAACATAAAATTTCACTTTTTGTGCCAGCATTAGGATTTATGTGGACAAGGTCTTCACAGTATAAATAAGATTTTATTTCACACATTCTAATGAAATTAAAATCGGAAAACACATACTTCACTTCTCATTACCTACGAGGATTCCCAAGCTCGAAAAGGGCGCGATAAGTATTTAATAATGATTCTAACTATGCTCTTTAGTATTCAAAATTTGTGCTATAAGAATATGCACTAGATAAACTAACGACTACAAAACTACCAACAAATTCTCCTCCAACTATGTCGATACAATTTTGTAGTGACATCTTAATTAGCCAGTAATAGCTGCTAGACATCAGCGTTCTCTTTTGTCGAATTGATAAGTTACTGGATTTCAAACCCAAACATCGCAGGTTCAATCCTTGGCGGAATTCAAATTACACATTGGCACAATTCCGCCAACAACATCGCCACATTGGTGACCCAGACAATTTGACGCAAGACCGTATTTTTGGATGATGAAAAAACTACCATTTGCACCCTGATAGTGAATTTGCAAGGACTTCAGCGAATTCATCACATATGATTCAAAATTTCTTTCTGGAGCATAAAATTGTAGATGTTTGCGAGTTTCTTCTTTTCCAGACATAGATCCTTGCAACTTCTGATTGTTTCCAAAGTTAAACAACATGAAAGGATATGTTGACTGTGACATTTAGTGGCGCAAGAACCAAACCTCGCTAAACTGCGCCAGTCGTATAGTTGGATATACTTTGGAAGTAGAGAGGAGAAACCCTGATAAACATCAGAGATGCATTTGGCAGTGGAAGAATTGGTGAGCTAAGGCGCAAAAAACCTAATTGTAATGGAATCAGGATCCCAATCTCATCACATAAAATATATTTTTTAGGCCAAATGCCGGCTACTCTTCATATAGCTCTCGTGTTCATTCCCGGTTTATATTTTTAATCCAATCAAGTTTTAAAGTACAGTAAAAATAGTCGGGTCAGGTCTCTCGACGTCGGTTGAGTTATTAATTGAACAAGAAATGGTAAAATAAAGTATTTTAAAACAGAATTTTACCATTTTTCTATTCTAGAATAAACCAGGACAAACCTAAAGAAATGCTAAAAGTAAAATTAACCTGTCATTAAATAGTTAAAACTATTCTCTTTGACAATTTAACGCACTTTCCAATATTAAACTGAATTAATTTTACATTTAATTAGTAAGTATAATATTTTCTCCAATTGATCAAGTTTCTTATCAGGGTTGCAATATATCAAAGTGTGTTTTCGTTTTATATTTTAGGGTTAAATTTAAATTCCAGAAGTTGTATTTCTCGAAAATTGTCTTTTATGAAAGACTTTTATGAATGCAACAGAATACATAAGTATTAAACTTTAAAATAATGTTGTTAATCCCCATTGGATTGAACTCTGATTCAAACCAGAAAAAATCGGGGAAAAAGAGGGATCAATAAGTTCCGAGGACACCTGAACACCCAAGAGTAGAAGTCTGACATTAGTTCTTATGAAAAAGAGACTCACTTGCACAAGCCAGTTTTACAGGACTCTCACACACCTCACAGATAGAAAATAGGATAAAGATTAACAATTCCCAAACCAGGACTCGAACTCGGGACTCTCAGATCAAGGGGAAGACGTGCTACCCCCGACTAGGACGCCGGCAAATTAAAAATAGTACATGATTTATAGCACCTTTTTACCAGTTTTTAATTAAGTAACTCATTTTTATTATTGGGTTTGTATATTGCGCATGGGCACCGTTAGTCAGCAAAATAAAAAATGCGGTTTTCAAAAGATGCTGACAGAAAAAGTCGGCAAATCCATTTCATTAACTACACAAGAAAACGGAAGATGGCTATAGAGATAACATCCACCCTTTGGGAAGTCGAACGGCTCGTTGGTAATGATTAAGTAATTTACTCTCTCCTTTCAAATTAAGTTCACACACACCGTCTTCCGCCCCTTTCTTTTTCATCTCTTCCCTCTCCTTAATAACCCATGTCGGATGGTATCCTCACTTGAATTGACGTCATGCATTTTCCGCTGTATAAAAAAAGGCGAGAGAAAGGGGTACAGAAAGAAAGAAGACCCCAACCCACGCTTCGAGCTCAACAGACCGAAACCAATTGGAGGGTTCCCTACCTGAAGACGTGGTGCCAGAAATGATCCACTGTCATTACCCTTTGGCGGGAACTTCAGAGACAGTTGCGCCCAGCGTACCCGTTCTAAAGAAGGACATGCAAGAAAAACACAAAACACTTGTTGAATTAGTCATCGTTGGCTTTATTTTTTTTTACGGTGGAACTATAATAGCACGAATCCGGAGTCCGCCTTCAATTATCAGGATTTTCCGGCTTCAAACAAAATGATTTCTTCATTCTCAAGTGACATAATAGGTAATGTCAGTAACGTAGCTAGTCATTTTGTGGTTCTATTTTATGTACGTTAGGGAGCTCTTCCTTAAATGGTTGGTTCAATTTTAACTTCATATTTCAATAAATTGATTAATATATTGATGCTTAATTTATATTTTTCTAGATTTGCGAAAACACATTTAAAATGTTATGGAAAGGATGGCTAAAATTAAAATTCTCTAAAAATGAAATTTAAAATTAATGTATTAGTAGTTACAATTTTTTTTTATTCTAAAGTTCTTGAGTACAATTTCTACAAACGAATCCATTCTTCAGAAAATCTTTGATGAATACTATTTAGAGAATGATTTTAAAAAAACTGCCTTCTATCGAAAAAGCTGTTGTGGCGGTTAAGTGCAAAATGTCACATCGTTAAATTAAAAAAAAAGTTCCTTCAAATCGACAATTATATTTAAAACGATGATGATTTTACATGTATAGCACGAGTTTAATATAAAAATAGGTTTAATACACAGGATAAAATCCATTTAAAAGAATTCAATATTGATTTTAATAAGTTAGGTGAAATTTCTGCAAAAAAAACTTTTGTTTGCATCCTTTAATGCAGTTTCGAGACAGTTAAAAATACCTTCGATATCCATACCCAATGAAATATTAGTTAGAAGATTTAAATAATAAGAATTAATTTTATGAATTGACGCTTAACATGAAATTCTAAATGATTAATTGGTCGGTCGTTTTAAATTAAAGGACAATTTTAAAATTTTAAGAGAATTATTTTAAAATTAACTCAGACTTCAGTCTTGGGAAATGACGAGGACAGCATCTAACGCAAAACGATTTTCAGATTTCCACATTACACTTAGTAACTTTCAGTTTTTCAATACAAATGGATTCAATGCAACCAGACTAATATTCTGAGGAAAATTTTGATGAAAATCTTTCCTCCATTTGGTAATATTTCATTACTGAAAAAGTTTGTTTTATCCTCTTCCCAGAATGTAGTTTGATTTCAAAATTTTTATAACATTCTGTAATTTTAAGAAGAATTTCCATATTTTAAGCTGTGTCAAATGACGTTTGCAGTACCAAACATAGCAATACCTATCTGAAATTCTGTTTTCACACTAGCAGATGAGTTTTTGACTACGAATTTAAAATGCCCCAGACATACAAGCCAGACCTTCCATGAAATAGAATCTCGAACACACAATTTTTAAGATATAGAGACACCACCCGTGAAAGCAATGTGCTTGAACATTATTTCGAAGAAAAAAAAATGAAATCTTGAATTATTCTAATATTGAATGCTGCAATATAAAATATCTGCGGTGAGAAACATGAACTGAAGCTGATTGCATTTCGCAAGCTAAGTACATTTAAATTTGCAAGAGTAAATCGGAAATACTTAAAATGAGATTCATTTCCAAGTTTTGTATATGGTTTCAAAGCAATGAAGAAATTACATGAAAGGAATTGAAATTACAGCAAAAACCACAAAAAATTACATTTTTTAGCAAAATGTATCCATAACAGAAGTATAGTGCAGTTCAAATTTGAACTAATGAATATTTTGATAATATAAATTACTTTTTCAAAAATCAGCCTAAGATTTTTTTAAAAAATAAATTAACGTGTAAAATGCAAAATCATTGAATTTTACAAAAGAAACATTGAACAATGAAGTGTTGTATTAAAAAAAATCTTTTTTAAGCATTGAATGACGAAATGTCAAAAGTTAATAAATGAGGAAAGGTATTCAAGGTTATGCCTCAACACGCTTTATGGAAATTTATAATTTAAAATAAGGATAAAATTTCCTAATTCGAGTGCGTTTCTTACAAACCTGTTTCCTCTATTTTTTATCCTTTATTCAAGAACTGAAGATTCTTTTTAAAAAAGAAATTGCGCAAAATAATGCTAGGCTGTAATTTGCTCGTCGTTGTAATCACTAATTCTATGTTAAAGTAAACAGAGTTTGCATAAAAGAAAAAACATTAAATACACAACCTAATGACTTTTTTCTCCTAAATTTATGGTAATGGTTGAATTACGAGTTTGTTTCTACTTTTTCCACCATCTTTTACAGATAACGTAATATTTCGTATTTTCTTAATCTCGTTCTTAGATCTCTTTTGCGAAGTCCATCACTATTATTTCATATTTAAGTAATTAATCAATGTATTAAACTTCATTTCTCATTTTCATAATTTTGTCAAAAATACAGTTAACAAAAAACTATATACAATTAACATTTCATAAAACAATTCCAATTTTTATATTTAAAACACTTGTGCCCTTTGACAGACTGCTAGTTTTTTGGAAATACTATTATAGGTTTACTTTAGTAAGAGGTCAGATAGTTAGAGGTTTAATTTAAAATAGATCGTTTGCTTAATATAATTTTCATGATACCCCACCTCAAAAAATATTTAAAAACGACAAAATGGTGACAGACTTCAACATCGAGAATAATATTCTTATACCTGTTTTATTAATTATGCGTATGACCCATTCTAATTTAGTTACGTTTCATCATGCAATAGCAATAAAAATGGAATTGTTCTCATAATCCCATCTTATGAATTTCTGGATAAGGTTATTTCAATTTTTTTACGTCTAAACTACATTGACAATAAACAAAATTCTTCGTATCTTTCAATAACGGAAGAAAATGATGCCATTAAATATTTGGTGGAAAAATAAAAGTAGTTCGAGTTTCTGGTTTCAAATAAAATCTATTGTTAAAAATTAAGAAAAATAAAAGAAATAAGAAATAAAACAAAGAAATAGAAATTAAATTAAAAATTTAATTAATTTGCCTGAATTTGCTGTTGCAAAATTTAGGCAAAACTTTAAAGACATCATTTAATAATGATATTATTAAAAACGCCATTGTTTTTTGTTTGTTTTTTTCAAATTTCAAATGATGTAAAGTCAATTTTTTGCAATGTTTTCTGGAAAAATGCAATGTTTCTTTCGTGTAAAACACGAAATTTTCTCCTAGTGTGTAATTAAATTCTTTTTAAAAAATCAATCCAAGATGCACTTTATGATCTGAAATATACCCAATAGAATTTTTTTTTATTTCTAGGTCAAACAGACTCCCTTCAAAAACCTTGATTTACAAACATGTACATCCCTCTTTATTATTTACAGGGATCTAAATTTTAAAGTAATTGCAGTAAATCTTGATTATCTGCATGCGTATTATCTATGTTGTTAATCTTCAAAAACATCTAAGAAAATTCCAATCGCAGATAAAAATTAGATATTTCAATACATACAAAAAAAAATGTCCATTTGGACTTTTTGCAAAAAATTAAAAGATGAAATTTTAAATACAGCAATATATTTTTTTATTAATTCGTAATAAATGTTGGCACGTAATATACATTTCGAAGAAATCTTCCAATATGATTACGTTATTATTGATGAAATGAAATTCTATGCCCACCAGCAATAAAAATGAAGATAAATTAAACAAGCATCATTAAAAAAAAGTTAATGATTTGTTGTATAAAGTAATCAGGTTGAAAGTGCATCCTTAACTTTGGTATTCCAAACTGCTCCTAAAATTCATTTGTAACGTTAAAAATCACTTATATAGGCACTGCTAAATGTAAAATAAATTAATTATATGTAAGTATGAGTTAAGAACTGTAACTTTATCAATTACAAAATGGCAAAAAGGAAACTTTAATAAGCGATACTTCCAAGCGTATTAATAGCGCTTTGGGGAATTGAGAAAATCATTTTCATCAATAATATTCACCACCTTGCTGCTAATAAATAACTTTGTACATTAATCAAAATTGCAGAAGTAGTACAGCAATCAAAATGCTGCCATTTTTATGGCGTATTAAAAGATGTACTAAGATCTTTCAAGTTGGACGATTTATCAAAATCTGCTGCGAGAAATTCACGAGTAGTCATTAAGAGTAGCTCTCAACTGGCATAGTTTATTTTAATCAACATATTTACTTAGAGATTAATTAATTAATCTCAATTGATATTAATTACTTTTTAAAAGACATAAACGGAAAAAATTTCTTCAGGTGACATATGAAAAGCACATCGTGAATTGAAATTTCAATATTTATATCATCCGAAAAATTTGATAGATTTGAAATTGCTAAAAAGTTAGAACGAATGAAATTTGAATAAAAATTATAAGAGCTAATTATATTGTTGAAATCATTAATGTTACAGCAAATTATTTAAAAATTTTATTTTAAACTGACAATTGCTTTCACCATTATCGGTAAGCTTAAGAATAAAAAGCAAGATGGCAACGACATATACTACAGCCATCAATATATGTAGGAATTAAAAAAAACATAACTCCTGCATTTTAACAAAAAGTGCATTGAATTAACTAAAATTTAAGCAATTTTTAATTTCTAATCACATCTTAAGTTATAAATTTAAAGAAAAAGAGTTCCTCTCGTGAAAGCTGAAATGCAAAGGTAGAATCTTTTACATCGAAGTTACTATCTGCAACATAAATTGATGTTAGAAACAGTCAAAATTATTACTTGAAAACCATTTTTCAGTCCCTAACTTCCAAGATCAGAAATATGGATAAAAACTTTAAATATAAAAATTGTTCATAAATATAAATATAAAAATATGAGACGCCAATTTGGCTAATTGAATTGAATTTATTAAATTTTAATTTGTATCTTCCATATTAAAATGAAAACTTCGACCTCCCTTCCATTTACAGTCCCTTTGAACTAGATGAGCCATTTATAAACTAAGACAAGATTTTTACATTTCTAATAATTTATTCCAAGCCAGTTAAAATTCAAACGCATTTACTCTGTTGTTTTTACAAAGTAGTATGGTCAAAAGCATTATACGCATGTTAATATAAACTTTTGAAGGTGAGTCTTACCATGTGAATCATTGCAATAGGTAGTCTGCCCTATTAGAATTTACCTTAAAAAATTGAGTATTTAATGTGAAATAGCGATTTATAAAATATTAAAATCCGTAACCTCAACCATTAATTCGAAGAATTTCCACCTCACAATTTTATAGCGCCTCGCCCGACCGAAGAATTTTTTTGAACTTTTTGAAAACTATAATAGAAAACGTCAGTTAAAAGCAATTTATATGAAACAGAGCATAAGTGATCTTTATCTAAACCGCAAGAAAAAATACAAATTCCAAGAACTGACCGGTGCTGCAATTTGGGATTTGCTTCAACTTGCAATATTTGGGGAAATCCTATTAAGGATACAAACAAGCATCCGCAAGAACTTGTGAAAACATGTTCTGTTACTGTCAAGATGACAAAATCTATCTTCTTATTCAAACAAACTTCCTTGACAGTGAATATTGAACCACCTCACGTTCATGACAAACCTGTGCGAGTGGATTTTTGTTCTCTTTTGTTCTGTCAAATACGAAGTCAATAAAGGACAACAGCCAGAGATAAATAATAAGTTGTGCAAGCAGACTATGCACTCAATGACTATACAATAATACGAACTGAAACCGTTTATTAGGATTGAATGCCATGAGGAAGAAAATATTTGGTTATTAACCTTTTGATCTATGCGGATCATTTTGATGTTTTTAAAGTTATAGACATCCATCAGAAAACTAATGGTAGTTGTCTCCCCAAAACGTTCTCACATACTCACTAATAAACTCATGCCAGATAATGCCTTACATGTCATACAATAGTTGCGAAATATTAGCTTCTTGCTTGATTTTTAGCATTTTTAATATCGGCTCATTCTTGGCTAGTTATTTAGCGATTAATCACCGACATGCAGATAATCTATGTAAATAAAAATGAATGTTAGTGTGTTTCTTATGCGTGGCCGCACCTCTTATCCAATTGGGATGAAACTTCGAATACTTATTACTTGCACTTGCGAGATGTTATAGGCATAGTAAAATTACATAATCTATATAAATAAAAATGTAAGTCTGTATGTCTGTTATGCAGTGCCGTACTCCTCCTCCATTTTCGATGAAACTTTGAATACTTATTATTTGCTTCTGCTGCAGATGGAAAAAACAAAATGTTGCCATCCCTAAAGTCTTGAATAATAAAGCTTAAAAATATAGAGTTAATATTATTTTTGCTTCTCCTTTATATATCATTCAGTTTCAATGAATGTATACATTTCCGATACTAAAATAAATAATATTCTTTCTATCATTAATAATTAAACAAGACAGTTAATTAAAATTTCAAACGATATTTCCAAAATTATTTCTTCTGCGGTAGCAATGGCCGGGTACTAGCTAGTAGTATTTAAAAATCGAGTTTGTCTATGATTTTAGAGACATTTTTCTCCATCAATTGAAACAAAAATTTGTTGACACTGAGATTGTATATCACGAATTTTTAGTCACAAACTACCCGACCAAATTTTATAAACTTACGTCAATGAGTTTGTAAGCTATCACGTTTATATGCTTCTAAAAGTACAGATCGACAAACGGTGTAGTCATTGTTGGATTCATTTCAAAATTTAATAAGTGCCTATTCTATATAGATGTTTAATATGGGTGACGAATTTCATCGATATAGCTTTTTTATGTTTTATAGTTATCTTCTTAGGTTATATTGGAACAATAGGACAAACAGACTTCCTTTGAAAGGAATATGCTGAAAATTTGATGAAAACTTGTAAATTTGGTGCAAAGATCATATACCAAATTTCAAACGTCTAGCTCAAATTGTTAGAATTACCTTTATCATATACAGACTGACATTTTTCATAAGTGTTTTTTGAACACAAGGCGAACTAAACGTGGGATTCCTCAAAATCTTGAGTTTGAATTTTTTGACGATTACTGTATTTTCTCTTGCTACATATACGAGAAATAAAATAATGTGAATACGATGGATGTTTGCAATGAACGAAATACAAATATTATGTAGTTACAGAATTCTTCTTTAACAAAGCATGAAACTTTTGCTGTATTTTAACTCTTTTCAAAGTTTCAAAGTTAAGGCTAGGATGTTTTAAAATATATCAAGAAAAAGTGCATAATTATGATTTGTTTTTATTGGTGTAAAAGTTTTATGAAATTGAAAACTTTATTGCTCACTAATTTTTCTTCTACAAAAACACCGTTGTACTAAAAAATCTTGTACTTCTTAACAATTTTAAATGCATCTTTTAAATAAGAATCTTCCATTCTTTATTTGCCGATAAAATATTTTTCAATATTTTATGTCTAAAATATCTAAAACTTGTGTATACTCACTGTGATATTATCAGGGACCCTATAAAAATTGAGTTGGCAAATTTGTAATTTCTTTTAGCATTTACAACATATATTGTCAACATGGTCCGAAACTGTGCTACCGACTGAAATCTAAGTTTCAGCATAATTCAATTAAAAACAAAATTGTATATTGTGTTCATAGATGAATATTCCATTATTGTAGAGGTATTAAAAGAAAACAAAACAAAGCCATTTTATCCAAAACAAAGTTGCGGTCATCGGAAATATATAAAAAAGAAAAATCGAAAGTTTGAGTTCTATGTTCAATGCCAGCTCTTACAGCAATAAATACGATATTAACGATACGGTACGATAATTCTCCCATTCTTTTTTCATCACGTCTGATATGACACTTTGAAAGGTGCAGATAAGCATGTCTTAATTTCTTCAACGTCAGTTTGCAGCAGTGGAACAAGCACTACTGTTTAATGTAGTTACCGAAAAAAAATGTCGACTGTCCATGCATACATGTCCGCAGCATTTTGAAGTTTTTTAAAAACATGCAGAAAAAAGTGTAGGGTGAGTTAACATATCGCCTTGATAATATCGTTTGCATTTCTAGAAGGGCTAAAATTAAAAACATATTGTATTGAAATTTAATTTCTAACTGTTATTTTGTATTTCCAATGATCAAGAAGATTGTATTTTCCCTTCAGTATCTTTGCATAAATAGCATATTCATTTAGGAACTAACTTACCAAGCAACAAAAAAAATCTGTAATTTTGTAATACAAATAAATATATTCATCTTTTAAGAAGATAGAAATCAGAAAATATTTGTTCTGCATCACGGAATAAATCGTTTAATATGACATTTTCATTGATTCTTATTTAGAAATATTATTTCACTACTTAAGCTACTTAGTAAATTATACTAAGCTATTAAATCTCTTTTCCCGATTTCTTAGATATAAATGTATTATATTAACAATTCTTGTTTCAACACTATTGCAGTATGGAAAAAAAAGTAATTGTTTCACTAAAATTTCTGTCATAACTTTTTTCTTTCCTTCAACTCAATAAAAATGTCAAACGGAAATTTAAATTTTTTTTTTCTCTTTTTTTGTATACGTATAATAGAGAAAGTATAACAATTAAAAAATGCTGACAATTGACAAATCTGCGGTTTAGACATCACTAAGTAAAAATAAGAAAAATATTCTGAGAAAACCATCTATCTGTTTATGATAAAAATATCTTAAACTTTCGTTCCCATTTTGAACTAGACAACTGAAACTTGGTATGCAATCTTGGCACCATATTTCAAAATTTCTAGCAAAGTTTCAATAAAATTTGTTAAGAAGTCAGTCAGTCCGGCTGTTGAAATATAAGTTTACAATATAATTACAAAACGAAGATACCTAGACAAATGAAATTTGGTATAGAGATTTAACATTTATAGTGTAGACACCGTCAAATTTTATGACAAATCCAGATATTGGTTGACTGTCTGTAAGTCTATACTTTTAGAAACATTCAAACTTGACTAATCAAAAACGCAATGAAATAACTATATCAAATATGGCATGGGATTTTGTGACAAGTGAAGTTTTGTGTCATGGTTTCAGTTAGTTGAAGAAACGAGACTGAAAGATTAACATCTTTTGGGTGCTATTAGCTTACTTCAATTATTAGTTGCCAAATAGCTCATCAAAGGATAGCACGATAGATTCAGTAAAAATGCTAAATTCAAACCATATGTTTATATTTCGTAGCTATTGGAAGGTGAAATATGTATTCTCTGGCATGAGAAGTTTATTATAATGTACGAGAGAGTTTTGGGAAGACCCCCCGCAGGTTTTTGCTTATTAATTTACTAACTTTTGTCTTTAGCAAACGTAAATTATTAATAATTACAAAAATGTCTAAAGGTCTTTTCTAACATTTTTTTTTGTAGTTTCAAAAGGCCAAGAGGACAGACAAATTAAATCTGGAACGTAATATTTATGAAAATCATTATTATTAGTAATTTCAAACAAATTGTACTTTTAAAAAATAGTAGACCTAATTCAGAAAAGTCAGTCTTTATCTCAAACTAACATTATTGGCTTTCAGGTCTACCAATTTGTCAAAATTGCACTTGGTCATATTCGAAACGTAATAGCCGAAGGCCATTTCATTGTTAGATGTTAAGCATATCAATGAGGACAACTGCTATTATCCTGACGCAGGATTCCCACGATGCCACAGAAAATGTCTGTTTCACCTAATTTCACTTTTCAAAATTGCAAACTGCTACTCTAAAATGACCACAGTTAATATAACGGTTTTCGTGTGAACGCCCTTAAAACAGTTGGCAAGGATTTTCAAATCGATTTGAATGGGAGCGGTCTCTATTTTGTTCAATTGCAGTAGTTTAGTTGCAATTTTTCTTTTATGAAAGGCTTCAATTTACTTCTTTGCAGACTTTTTGCAGAAGTAACATATTATAACAGAAATTTAATGCAGAAATATGCAGAAATTTCTTTTTCAATAAAACAGTCACTATTTAGTAAGCTTAAAAATGTTCAGCCCTATAAAGATATTCTTGGTTAATTCTTAATAAAATACATTTCGTTTTTTTACTAATTCTCCTTATATTTTTAACTATTCACAGACTTAATATTAGTGCGTAAATTAATAGCAAGATATTTAAAAAGGGACATTCAAACACCATGTCGTATTCAGGGGAAATTTTATATATTTTAATTATTATCATGCATTTTATAAGAATGCTTTTTAATTCCAATAAGTATCACGTTCATAATTAGTAATAATTATAATATCAATATTATGTACTAATTATAACTATCATTTTTATAATATATAATTATTATACTCATGAAAATTATAATGGTTATTATTAGTTCCTGCTCATAGTTAATAAATTCCTATTTAGGGCTGCTTCAAAATAAGTAAAACAGTTTGCAAATAAAAGCGCAACGTGGATTAACAATGACTATATAATCATGGATTAACAATGACGAATGACCAATAAACAATGACTTGTGCCATAACCACAAAGCTGTTTCAAATATGCAAGCAGGAATGTTGAAATGCTTGAAGAGATTAAACCCACGAGCGAATTTAAGCATTTTGAAAGCGTTAGTATGTATTGTGAGGCCCTTTTTTTTAAATAAAATAAATTTAGTTTCACATTTTTAAAAAATTTTTAACTTAGTATTTAATATAAACTCAATGCTTGTAGTCATTTTCTTTACTAAGCGAGCTTAACCTTTTCGCGACGGGAATCGCTAACGCGCGCTTACCGCTGAGGCCGGCAGTTTCTTTTGCGAGTGTCTGTCCAGGGCCGGAGGATTTTTTGCTGTTAAGCCTAAATCCATGAATTTACCGAAGTATCAACGCATTGTTTAATAATGCTCTGTTTAGAATTTGAACGGCATATGCTTTTTTATACATTTATACATATTTTATTTACTTAAGTCATTTCTTGTTTAAATATATATTTTACACATGTTATTTTCAATACTTACTTTAATGACGTTTCGACATTGCAACGGTAAAAACAGAAAGAATACACGTCTACAAAATCTAATTATCCACTAAAGACTGGACTGCAAACCGAAATAACCAACGCTCTAGCGAAAATAAAACTCCCTATTTACTATAAACAAATACCACGTGCGAATTTAAAGAGCCGTCATAAAGCATTTCATTCGGAAGCATTTATTTCCCCTATGTTTATATAATCGAAAACCACGTGTATATGAGTCATGCTTCTCTCATTTCGAGTAGAAGGTCAGATCTACATGTATCTGAAACCATATGGACATACAATGCCATCTTGTGCCGAAAATTATATTTTTTAAAACGTTCTAGGACACTGGCACAAATGTGTGACGGCCGGCGGTGAACGAGAAAAGGCTCTGTCACGCCGGTGTGTCGGCCGGGAAATGAATGTGTTTCTTGCTGGCACGTATATGTGCCAGTAGGCGCGAAAGGGTTAAAGAAGCATATAAGAATCTCCCCAATTATGTTTAACAATATTATAACAATATTTTATAATTCACAGAATTTATATTTTCATTCAGATATATTTCCTCGCAATAAGGGTAATAACATCTTTTTAATTGATTATCCTGTGTTTTTTTCCTCAATCAAGTGGGCGTAGACTACAGCCTAATTCACCTACCAAGAAATCCGCTAATGATACAACAGCAATACTAAATGCAAATATTAAATAGTATGGAAAATTGCACTAACATACACAGTATGAAATATATTAATTTTGTCTATCAGACATTTCAATTAGACAGACACATATTCAGACATTTCAATTAGACAAGAAAGTCCAATGAAAACAACTTTCCTATAAGTTATTTAATCATTTTTGAATATATTTTACACAGTTTATTGCACAGTTTTAAATATGCCTTACACAGTTACAGTAACATTTGAGGGCTAATCTATTGCAATGGAGGGTTAATTTTCACCAAAAAAAAAACACACACCACGTAATTGCTGTTATTTATATATAAAATATTATGGTGGCTATACTTAGAGAAAAAAAAATCGCTTTAAAATAGATCGTGAACAATGCATGGAAAAGTATTTGAGAATCATCTGCTCTAAAAAGAAAAAATGCCCGTCAAATCGGTGAAAATTAGAAAAATATTTTATTTTAATCGTGGAAATGATATCATGAACAAAAAAAGTTACTTCGCTCATTTAAATGATAG
Organism: Argiope trifasciata; assembly: GCA_026543055.1. NCBI lineage: Eukaryota > Metazoa > Arthropoda > Arachnida > Araneae > Araneidae > Argiope > Argiope trifasciata. Next base: position 679,061 of record JAPMOQ010058285.1, on the reverse strand, counting down.
ATATCAAAAACGAAAGGGGCTAGGAAATTATAATCTCTTTAAATTCTTAATCACATTGTAAAGAAACTTGTTCTAACTATGCGCCGATTGAATGACTCAGTGTTAGAATGCTATGAACTGAAAGCAACAGTTCTCAAATTTGTATCTTGATTGCAGAAGAGTTGCTTCAAAATTGTTTTGTTAATGATTTACTTTCTAATATTTCTTGCAATGTTCTTCCAGATTTAGAAAGATATAAGAATTGTAAGATTCTAGTCATTCCGTCTTGTGAATAAAAATTTAACATATAAAGATAAGTTTCTTGAATTAAGTCTCGAGGTAAGATTGTTATCTTTTTTTTTTAAATAGCATGCGGTTTATCTACGTGACAACACAGGGGCAACACATTTAAGAGCATAATTCGTTCATCTAAAGTAACCTCGTAAACTATTCATTAAATTTCAAATTTTCCAATTTTGATGCATTAACTTATTATTTGCGATACCCCATAAAATTAAAAAAAAAACTTCTTAACCATGTGTAAAAGACAAATATGCAGAGTTTCAGGATACATGCGAATAACATTCAAAAATTTTAACATATTTTAGAAAAAATAAATATAATAACAAATCAAAAATGAATATACCAAAAATGCAGAACATTCATGAAATCGTACGAAAATAGTTCCCAAAAGCCAAGGAGGAATGCACTCAAATTCGAAATCACTACATCCAGTTTCAAAATACACCAAGCCAACAAGTTTTTTCTTAAATCCCAAAAAGTAATTAAAATTATAATAAATATTTTATACATTCCACATGTTTTACTGTTGATATCTTCCTGATTAATTATTTAAAAACAAAAATACGTGAAGACTTACTATTGTTTGAAGGTTATTTTTTGATTAAAAAAGACAAATGATGCAACTTAGTGGTTTTTGAATAGAAGCAACCTACAAGCGTTCATATATGTCAACACTTGAAGTTTCCAAACGTCTATTCAAAACATTTGCTTTAGCTTCGTAATTCTACATTTTGCTATTCTTTGAATCTTGATAAAACAAAACAATATTATTAAAATAATGAAGTTTGTGAATGTTATTTTCGATTTCATAAGTATAATTTGTTTACTTTGGCGGGACCACTCCATTCTTCGATTTCAATGGCAGATGAAGTCCTGCATTTTCAAGGTCGATTGATGAATAATTCGCACACAGAATAGAAAGTTATTTTTGTTCGAACAATTGCCGGTGTTTTTAGAATTTGGACAAAAGAAGTTCTCTTTTGAAAATATAGTAGAGTAATTGAGATCGTTGGGGATTTTCTAAAAATTTAAATTTCTCAATTTCATTTTAAAACCTTGTGCTCTATTTGTAAAAACAGATAAAATTATTCCCCCGTTTAATTTTAAAATATGTCGTATAACTAGAACAAAATGAGTTGACAGTAAATTCAATGGCATTCCATACGAAGAATGAAATTTCAAAGACAAATTAGATTAGAAGTTCATTCTAATGATGTCCACACGCATGTATTTCAAAAATTCATGATACAAAATACACTGATGAATTTCAAAAATTGATGATAATGAAAAATGGTAACATTTTGTATACATCAAAGTTAGTAAAGTACACAAAAGGTGCATAAAAAATCTTTTCCGGCAAACAAAATCAATTCTTTTACCCATAATACTTTCGCTACTCCTTTTTTTAGATACTTTTCATTGACTTTGAAAAAAATTGCATATAATTAAGAGCGCATTACCTTTCACCAAAAGGTCAACTTGACAGGGACACTAACACTTCAGTTTTTAATAAAATTTACTTGATTCGGAAGAAACTCCACGTTTTTGAAAAATGTATTTACGGAATTATAAACTAGGAAACATAACTAAACGAAAACTACGAAACGTAAAGAATTAGATGAATAAAACTTGATGCTCAGTTTTAGCAACTAAATTACATATTCTTTATAAAATTTTGAGTCAAGTTTGTCAAAAAGTCGATCATCTTTTAGTCTGTTCTTTGGCGTGAATGAAAAGGCGATAACTCAAAACACAGCAACTTAACATAGATAAAATTGTCACTCTGTTTGAAACTTTAGGCGCAATCGATAGAAAAAAAATCTTCCAATTTGTATTTTCAGTATTTGTTATAAGTACGAAGCCAAAAATTCATACATTGCACTGTGAAAATAAAAATCTGAGCACTGGTGGTATTCGGGGTGTAAGTCAAGGTTCAAAATTTTACGTAGAAAGAGAATGTATAGTTTCATTAACCCTTTTCCGCATACATCGACTTGTCTGACTAGTGCATCTTATTAGTGAATTTTTAGTTTTAATTTTGCAATTAAGTGAAAGTTAAGTATTTTAAACACTTCGCATACAATGACGTGTTTGAGACACGCATCGAATTATTGAATTTTTAATTTGTAATCTGCAACTAAGTAAAAAGTATTAAATCATTTAAAATGAAAAAAAATCGCTTGAAACGTATTATTAAATGAATTTAAATAATAGTAAATAATCCAATTAGGAAGCTATTAAATTCGTCATTTAATTAGAAAATTAAGTAAATTCGTATGTCAAGTGTTTAAAATATAACGATCAGTTAACACTAAAGCTACCACGACCCGGTCAAATGACCGCTTTCCAATAGCAGTTCCAATCTATCGGTGAAATGCTGGTAGGTTTAGTGTTAAAAACACTTTAATATCACAATTTCTTTATATCGTTGTAGAAATTAAAATATTAAATGGCGCAATAGCATGAGTTGTTTAGTTGGGATATTAAATAAATTCATAGGTTAAGGGCGTAAGAAAATATTCGAGAAGGTCTGGAGTAGATCACTCAATCTGGTTTCATTTCCATTCTTTACCTTTTGACAACTTAATGCCTTACAAGTTCCTATAATTAGTGATAGCGTATAATTTTTAAATGTATAAAACGATTTGTAATGGGTTGTTAGAGTATGGAAATTTCAATATTTACCAATCGAGAATCCTTGAAATAAAATAGGTAAGTGTAATGCTTTTTTTCATGAAATACACGTGGTAAACTAAAATTAAATGGGTGTGGTGACCCATTTGACGTTTAAAAAGTGAGTGAGGTTTTATTGGATGCTATACAATGTTTCACTTTCTGCTTCAGTTCATTAACCTATCGCAGGAACGCGGAATTATATTCACAAACCATTCAAGAAGATTCTAATATTAAAAAAATGAATGGATTTCCCAATTAAACTTCACATTAAAGGTCAAGGTGGTCAAAAGTTTTATTCATACTCCCAAAGGGAAGGTAACTCAAGGATTGGTTGAGGTACATAATTAACTGCACTGCTTATATATGCAGCATAGGAATAGTGTCCACACATATTGTACACAATTCTTTTTTATCCACGAGAACTTTGAACTCTGAGATAAAAGATGTCAAAATAAAAGCTATTTGGAAGACGAAGTTCTCAATTTATACCCTTTTTTCCACTGTAATTACCACTCGCTCTGAACAAGAATTTTCACGCGGCCACGTGCATGAAGTCCTTCGCTGGTCTTTTCACAGGAAAAAAAGAAAGAATAAGAATTTTAATGCTGTTTCAATGCCAACACTGACGTTTTTCTGCACTGAAAAACGCACAAACACACAACACAAAATCGTGACAGACACAAATCATATTTGTTTTGCTTTTTTTTCTTTTTGAATTCGTACGTCGCAACATTCAAAGCTCGTTCTGAAAAGGAAATACGGATACTCGTGGCTAATTCGAGTGAATGTCGCTTGGTCCAAATCAGTTATAATAAAAAAAGAAGTTAAATGGATCTTTAAGGATGTGAACAAAGCACAATGAAGTATAATATTCTATATAACATTTTGAGTTAACTTTTTAAAATGCATAACGTTATGAATTACATGAATTTAATGCTTTTCACTCAAAAGTGAAGGATGATCATTTTACAAATGAGTGAACTCTTTTCATTTTCAGTATATTTCATGAACTTTGGCCTGCATGAAAAATTAACCTTATCGAAAAATTCGTAATGTAATCTCTACTGGAAAAATACCGAGACCATACATTTAAATTGTCGAAGACATTTGATATATATATTGCAACATACCAAGACTCGATGGATTATGGTGTAATTAATGGGAGTTTTGAAATCAAGAAGTTGCCTTAGTCATGGAGCTAAAGAAAGCCCACATGAAGATCAATAAAAAGTCATTTTACTTAATTTACAAATGAAAAAATACAATAAGCTACATAATATGACACTGTGCAAAGTATTATGAGTAGATAAGTTCCTGCCTATTTCATTACGTTGATTCAATAATTAGATTGAAAAGCGTTTGCTTAACCCATTTCCATCATTAGCGTATATAAACACGCTCAATTTTTTCTGGTCACTATCACTGGAGCGTATATATACGCTGCATCATATTATATGTTATACATATGATATATACTATATTCATATTATATACCATATACCTATATGCATCCCACATTTCAAATATTACCACACTGAACAAAATTACTAACAAATAATGCTCAAAAAGGTTTTTTTTACTACTTTTATACAATTTTACACCTAAATATGGAATAAAAAATTGTCTGTGATATGGGCCTTTTTTCCATATTATCATATGATGCAAATGGGTTAAATGTTATTATGGATAAACAGGAACACTACGCAATCATAAGTCATACTAAATAAAGGAAAAAATTTGCAATTTCACAGATTTTAAAATAACCTTCTCCCCCTGTATGATCTCCCTCAGACTCTCACATACTTTTTAATAAAGTATGCGAGAAATATGTTTATACCCTAATCTCAGCAAAACATTGTGATCCTTGATTATTGTAGCGAATGCTTTGTATGCATAGGGGCCTTCCAAAAGTTGCCTTATTTGCTGTAAAACTAGTATTTTTTCAAAATCTATTGTGCCAAAATTAGCGAGAATCCTGGCTATTAATCTCTGACATGAGGTTAATAGAATCCGAAAATAAAATTTGTATCTTCAAAGCGATTTTTCCAACCAACTTAAACAGATATTTGACACGAAATTATACGTGTGGACAAAAAATCCCATACAAAATTTGATGCATTTCAATTATTGCACTTTTGAGAAACCTGTTTATATGTTATTGAGACCACAAACCATCAGACTTTTAAGTTTGGCTCAAACTTTATGGATGTTAAATCTATAAACCATCTAACTCTCTTCGTTTCGTAAAGTTTACTTATATTCGAAGAACCGGACAGATAATTAATTAAACTATTATTAAATCATATTAAGGTAATCGAACACGTTAAAAAGGTCAATTTTAGCAAAACATGACATTTTTTAAAAATTATTTTATTGGATAGACCAGTCTTTGAGCTATCCAAAACAGGTTTAGTTTTGTCTGTACGTTCTTAACGGATTTTAATCCAACTAATTTGATAAAAATCTACAAATTTAGTGTAAAGACCCTTTATCGAATTCCACGTGTCTAACTCTAACTTGCCACAGACAGATAGGCGAACATTTTCCAGAAATAAGTTTTCCGAACTAAGAGAAGTCCAAAAACGTGGAGATCAAGCCCCTAAGTTCGGATTTTCTGACGACACAAAACTTTCTCAGAATTTCATATATAAGAAAATAAAAATAACCTAAAGTAAATTATTAACATGTGATAAAGTTAAAAATGTGAAATTAAACTGACTGGTCTATTACAAAGGATTGTCACAATGCACACTGCCTAGAACTGAAGAATACCTACGTTCAATAACTGAGAGTAATGCGCAACAGTTCGCTTACAGAGTGTCATAATCACATTATTACTCTAAGTTGTGCGATATGTTGGAGGCAGGAGTAGTTTTTTTTTTTAGATTTTAGTTTTAGTTAACGTCCCGTTGTAAAGCAACACTAAGGGTATTTTGGGACGGACCTCGTCATTTTGAACCACGGTCAGATGACGAGAAGGACACCTAAGCTTACACCCCCCCTCTCCACACACCAGCGGGAGGACGTTTGGTCTGACAGATTTAACATGCAAAAGAAACCCTCCCCCCTCACACGACGGTTCTTCGGTGGAATCGAGTCTCGAACCTGAAACCCTCCGGTTCCGAAGCTGAGACCTTACCACCAGGCCACTGCGGCCCTGGAGGCAGGAGTAGATCAATCTCAACTAGGCATATTAAAATGGAAAGCATGTTTTCTTAAAACAGAATGGATTAAGGAGTTTTATATTTTCTTTGATAAACCTTTCTCAAACACTACACTTTCTGTTTTTAATATGATATCTAGTTTAACTCAGCAAAAATTGAGAATTGGTTCACTCAATCTCATGACATATGACAAATTCTAAGTGTGAATTGTATTTAATGTACATTTAAGAGGGGTTTTGTAATAACTGTACATGCCAGACAGGAATACTCTGAGTTCACCACCGAACTCCTACAAATTACGTGCATACTCCGCTTCCAAATTCTTCCATATCAATCATGGAGTCTATCCCACGTAACCATTCTTCCACTCTTCACTTCACATCCTTTTTAGGACGGACGGAAGAGTTCCGCGGTGGTTAGAGACATGACTGATTTGAACCAGCTTGAAATAATTCTATAAGGATTTTTTGTTTTGTTTGTTTACTTATATTAACGTCCCGTTTTCAAGCAATTCTAGGGCTATTTTGGGACGGACCTCGTCATTTTGAACAGTGGTCAGAAGACAAGGACGACACCTGAGATGCCACCCTCCCCCTCCAAACTTCCACACCACATCAATGGGAGGTGTTTGGCCCCGACGAATTTAACGTGCACCAGACTAGCTTAGACGTCGATTCCTCGATGGAATCTGGCCTCGAACCTGCAACCATCCGGTTCCGAATCCGAGTTCTTACCACCTGCAGCCACAATTCTATAAGGAACCAGTAAATAATGTTATTGGTACCAAAGCTTTAAATCTAATGTAAATAACAATGGTGTCACTTCCTAAACACATGATTCATCCCTTTTGAATCATTTGCAGCACCTAAGAGAAAAAGCGAGTGACAAATTGCAGTTAAATTTGGTATAAAAGTCCAAATATATTTGCCAGTTTATATTTGTTTCTTGAGTATGATGTAGAAGATATAAATAGGCGAAATAATAATAATGGCCGAAGGCATTCAATGTCTTGTTTGGCGTATTGAATATTTTTAAAAAATGCAATAAAAATGAACTCAAAAAATCATTTAAAGTTTAAAGCACTAACTCCAAAACTTGTAACAATGATTCTAAAATTATAAAATATAATGTCGAGAAATTATTTCAAATAATTTTACATTTTTTTTCTTTGATAAAATTTCCAAGTTTATCGCAGAACAGACAATCAAGTTTAATCAGCTGTCTATTTGCAATTAAAACAAATTATTCTGAAAACCACAAAGTATCAAGAAAATTTCAAGTTATTTAAGTTTAGAGAATGACAAATCTTCAACACTTGAAGAACAATAAAACAAGTCATGTTAGAAATAATGACGGTTTAATTGGTTTTTGAGTTTCTTTTCTAAGGAAAGATATTATCTCGAATGTATAAGAAAATTCATTGGAATTAATTTACGAATGCCATTTGAAACAATCCACAACTTTGAAGGTTGGGTTTGCTTCGACTAATTGTTTCAAAAAGCGTGAAGGTTCTTTAGAGCTATCAGCATGTGACAATACCGCAAAGCTTCAATTAATTTCTGAAAAACAATGTGTAAATTTTTAAACAAAGCACATTCTATTAAAGATAAGTTCTGTAAATTATGTAGAACCTTGGCAGGTACAAATTTGAATTTATCATAATCACTTCCTATTGGTTCCGGGAAATTTATGCTTATCTTCGAATTTTGTCTTGACTCATTTCAAGCGAAACGAACTTTCATATGCTGAGAAACTTTAATTATCTATTTAAATACAAATTAATAAACATATAAGAATCCAACAAACGTTGCCCTTGGAATAACGAAACTTATGGAGTTGGATTATCCGAATATTATGTTCCTCTTCGTAAAATAAAAGGCGATTACTATAGATTTGAATTTTAGATGAAATGCTGAAATTGATGTGCTTGCTGATAGAAGAAGCTTTATTAGCTTTAAAGCGAGATATAATTTCAAACACCTAATTATTCTTCTACCGCTACCGAATCGAAACCGAACTGTATTTGATTAAAGAGTTTTGCAAATAGGACACTGAATTATTAATCAAGAAGATAAATTTTGCTATATTGCCTCCAAAGATAGTAAATAATTTTAACAAATGTTAATACTTTTTTCTTGCATGAAGCTATATAATCAAAACTGAGTACTCCGACTCACCGGAAGGCCACGAAATCACCTGAATGACCGGACCGAGTGACAGCAATGCTAGCGGTGACCTAAGAGCCATCACCGGCCGCTTTGCAACCCTTCACTAAGGAAGTATGTCCCGTCATCGATGAGAGAAGCCAGATCCCCCCTTTTTGGTTACCCACCAAGGTGGCGTGAACCAACCATCCTACCGGAAGCTTCTAGATTAGAGGTGCCCGACCCCCGTGCGACTGCTTAGTTTAGTTATATTGACGTACCGTTGTAAAGAAACACTAGGGCTATTTTGGGACAGACATCGTAATTTTGAACCATGGTCAGATGACAAAAATGACACCTGAGCTGGCACCACCCCTTTTGCACTCCCCACCAGGGGGAGAACATTTGGCTTTGACGGATTTACCGTGCATCAGACCCTCTCACACGATGGTTCTTCGATATTATAAGGGTTATAAAAGTTTTTATATTATTTGAATCAACAAAGGCATGGCTGGAAATTTTTTATCTGAATTTTCAAAACCTTCCATTTCTATCACCAATGCCTCCTCTCCACACCCCAACAGCGGGAAGATGTTTGGCCTGACAGATTTAACGTACACGACGGCTCTTCGGTGGAATCGAGTCTCGAACCGGAAATCCTCCGGCTTTGAAGCCGAGACCTTACCACTAAGCCATCGCGGCCCTTCTCCATGAGACTGCCTTAAACTACATAAAACATCATTAACCCGAAACGAAAATATCCCATGTTGATTTACAGGACATTTATAATGTGACTTATTAATAACAAATTGTTTCGTCGCAAAAGTATTTTATTTTTAAGCGTTACCATATGTACGAAAGTTAGAATCACGTGAGACACTTTTTTTTACCAGAAGATGCGAAAATACCCACTAAGATAGAGTAAGAGAAATTAGAAACTAATCTTTTTATGGTGTTCGTTCAGAAAAAGAATGAACTGCGTATAAGCGAACAATAGCGTTTAATTATAATATTTAAATTTGCTGGAGAAAAGACGGAGAATCTTAGAAATTAAAAATAACAAATCAGAAAAAGTTTTCTAATATTTCAGAAAGAAATGGGAGCAAAATAAGCAAATCCATTGCTTTAAAAATTAAATTTAACTTATAGTTTTATACCTAAACAAAACAATACTATGCAAAGATACCGTTCAGTTTCTTACAAATCAAAGAATTGATGCTCTCGTGATGTAAAACTAATGGGCTGCGCCAACTTAATTTTAGAATCCATAATGAATCTGGCAGAAGAAAAGTTAAAAGCAACACAGTGCAAGATAATTTACCCTTAAATGGCAAAGTTACATTTGCTATATTGCCGCATTGAAATGAATCATTGCCGAGTCTGCATAGCTGAATAATTATGATGCTGGACTCAGTCTGGAGATCATGGGTTCGAATCCCAGTAGACTTAAAATTTGTTTAAGTATTTTTCCTTGATTTCGTGTTCCAGAAGATTTTGGACCTTTCTTTAATTAACCAGATAAGTGCTCTGGGCTTTTCTTACTGTCTCCAGAAAGGTATTCTGGGATTTTCCCTACCTATATAAAAGCTGGAGATATCTGTCACAGTGTTCTTAGTTCAGAGTTGAGCTAATAAATTAATTTCACTCTACTTCCTGTATCTTCTTGAGTTTTATCTACGTGACAATATGATTATGACGACATTTAAATTAATTGCATTATGCTCACAATACAAATTTCAATTATATTAAAAATTAATTAAATCAGTAAACAAATTCATTTAGATTAGTGCATAATCCATTCTTGATTATGTTCACACTATTTGATTTCATTTACTCTTATTTTATAATTTAATCCATTCAATTTTAATTATATTTATCTTTGAAATTCTTCATATTCCAAAATTGCTAAGAAAACAAGAAATTAAAGCATATATTTATTTCTGTTCTGTTATTAAATATCTTAATACCCTGAATAACTGAACTTCAATCAATCAAAATATGGTTCGTCTGAAATACCTTTAATATAGCAAATCCAAATGCCATGCATTATATTGTACAAAAACAATCGTTACTTTTAGTTATCTGGAACAATTCAATGTTTTAAATATCTGCTGAACTCTTTTTAATGAAAAATTGGGAACTTAGGGTTCAAAGTCATATAAAAAACAATCTAAAGTTACTGATGATTTTTTTGAATGAGTAATCCATACGCTATAAATCAAAAATATGCCAAGCATAAATCACGATTCGTCTATTGTAATTCTAAGAAAATAATTTCTAAAAATCACAAATGTAGCTTGAAAAAAGAATTCAGAGTTCAATTTACATTCAAAACATTTAAAAAATACTTACTCTAATTGTCTGAAATGGCAACTGATGTTCCTAGTTTAATGGAAAAATCGTAGACCGAAACAGACTTTTTTCCACAACTGAGTTTGTATTGTATTTTATTTCTTTTTTTTTTTTAATTTGCTAATATTAAATCGATTTAATGGCATGAAAAAATTATGTAGAATTATGGAATTTATAAAAACCGAACTAAGTACCCCGATTAAAAAGCATGAAATAGACAAAATAGTGAGATTATACTACAGATTTATTCGCGAAGACTTTATCCAGAACTTTCATTGTATAAAAATCGCCATCTGATATTTCTATTGACTATTTGAAAAATTGCATACTCTTAACCTATTTTCCACTTCAATTGGATCAAGATAAAAGCTCTTCAGATAGACTGGTATTAAAGTTGATTCGAGACTAGCAAAAACCTTGAAATGCTTTAAACATGCAACATTTTTACGAATATTGCATCCTTTATTTTTCAAAAATAAAAGACAATGAAAATTTAAATTTTCTATCGGTCAGTTTTTGAAATACAAGAAGACAGGTGAGATTTTGTTTATTGTATTATTCAAAACATATGAACCAGTTACAAAAAATTCTTGTCACTCAGGAATATTCACTGCTAAACACGAACTTGTTCGTGTTTTCCCCATCAAATGGAATGCCAATCTCTCGTCGAATACATTCGATCTTGGGCACTTCCGTTCCTTACTATGTCGAAATAACATTTTTTCCATTAAAACGTGTGGAAATTGTTTGGCAGATATTTTTTTTTTGTAATAAAATGGAACGATGTGTTTTTACCTCGAATAGGCTATTCCCATTAATATCAAGAAGTTTTTAAATATTTTTAAAATATTATCGATATAATATATCTTTTCCCGTATTAACAATTATAATATAATATTAATAATGTATTAAAGATTTGATAAAAGCATGGCAACAAAATTATTAAATGCGTAAACCTATGCTTACAAAAAGAATTCTATAACTTCTTAATCGAAATAAAGTAAACATTCCGGTCGTTCAATAAAAAGCTGCTGCCAAACAAAAGCTTATAAACACAAAAACAAATATCATAAACGTACAAGTTTCAAAATTTAGGAACACTACGTTCGAGTGTACAGCTAATTTTACAATAGAAAAGAATTTTAAAAAAACATTGTTAAAAAAATCTATGAATTTCCACACCTGAAAATATGGAAATAATGTTTCGATGCTGTATTATTAATATATCTTTAATTACATTACAGCATAAGCTATATACTGATGATGACCCATTAAATATATACATGATAGCGCATTTTTATATTTCAAGGAACTAAAGAATTCTCATTTTTTTGTACTTTTAACGTATTTATTATTTATAATACTGTTCATTCTGTTTCCCAGATTGATTTTCTCTGCTTTAAATATCCTGAATACGTACATTAAACGACACAACAATACTAGATATATTAAATACATCAGTCTCTTGTTCTTTTCCATTCTTGGCATTCAAATAATCGATTGGAAATTCAATTCCACTCAAGATTTAGTACGTAGGTCGATCTGGTATAAATTAAATTTAAGGTCATAGGTCAAATGCTCTCCCTATCGATGTGGTGGGAAAATTGTGAGAGGGGATGTATTTGAAGAGGACTTAAATGATATCCTGGGTTATTAGGGTACAAAATTATGAGGTTACAAACTTAGGTTCTTAAATAATTCTAGTCCTGCTTTCAAAATGAAGGTTAATATTAGTTATACTAACCTCCATATACAGAGCATAATGATGACCCTTGAGATGGTATCCATTCTCCGAACACACTTCTCCCAGAAAGAATTGTGATAATTTCAAGGTAACTGATGAGTAACCAATACACTGCCCATTTCGCCTGTTATACATTTGTGATTTGTATCGAGAAAATGATTAGAGATACAAAATGTAGGAGAATCTGTTTAATTTTTCAGTTATATTAACTCCCCGTTTGGAAACCGCATTAAAACTAATTTGAGATGAATCTAATGCTTTTGAGCACTAATCAGATTACGAGAATAACGCCTGATTTAGTAATCCTGCCCTCCACAATATTGCATAACTATGAAATGAAGACGTCTGATATTCACGATGCAAACCTGTACACACCAAAGCAATGTATTCTTAATAGAATCGAATTTCGAACATAGAGCCTCTGATCCGAAACCGAAAACTTAACACTAAATCTGCAGCTTACAAAATGTCTCGGAATTGTTATTGGGTTGTTCGGAAAGTCATTTCGTATTTTTTTGTCAAAATGAAAAGAAATTTTCGTTTAATGAATAAATTATTTATTAAATTATAAAATTGCCATTCTGGTCTAATACCTTTTGCCATATTTTTGGTAGTAACATGATTACACGCTCATAAAAGTTTTGGTCTTTGCTGTAAAAAAAAACTGATCAAGGTGTTTTTGGCCTCCTCATTTGAAGGAAAAATTTTGCAAATCAGTTCTGGTACTGATGTACTGTTAACACATCTTCTCCACACATATTGGCTAATTTATTTCTGGCTTGAACAGCATTTTTACCTTTTATAGCAAAAAAGAAAAAAAAAATGACGAAAATGCTGTTTATTGCTCTCCATATTTAAAAGGGCACCATCCAAAAACTACTGCGAAGAATCAGCTGCACTTTTTCACACTCAAGCCTTGCTATATCAGCTCTTAAAACATAAAATGATTTTGCGGTTTAAGTATGAAATTGGGTGCGAAAAATGGAATTAAATCCTTTGTCAGGAAAAAACGAAATTACTTTCCGAACAACCTAATAGTATTGGATATACTAACAATTACATATTGTTATTGTTACTCTCTATATTGTTAGTAGTTGGGATAGCACATACGTACCTCTCACCAGTAAGAAGTATGTGACAAGCGATTAGTGATACTTTTCCCCCCCAAAAAAAGTCTAGCAACATGTCTACTTTGTTAGACTTTAAATGCAGAATTTTCTATGAATGCAGTCTACAGTTTAAAAAATAAATGTTATAATGTCCGTTAACCATATCAAAGTTAAATGCTGAATGAACTCTTCTTCTTGATTTCCTGAACTTTCTACGAACCATACAAAATCAGGCATTAAAATAGTTTTAAAATTTTAATTCAAAACTTTGGAGAGCGTTCACGTTTGTCATAACCGCAAAATAAATTTTTGGAATTATGTTTGTCTGTGGAAATGATAACTCAAAACTGATTTGAGTTAGACGGATAGAATCATAGAATTTCGACGGTAATTTAGACTTTAGATGGAATTATAGACTGACTAAATGTATAAACTTTAGGTTAAATTTGTAGAAATTTTAATTTGATTTTAATATAATTTTAAATTTATTGATTTTAATTGATTTTGATTTAATAGACTTTAGACGAATGTTTAGATTTTAGATCGAATTATAGACAAACGAAATATGTAAACTATTGGCTAAATTTGTAAATATTTTAATTTGATTTTAATATTATAAATTAATAATTAAATAAATTTTGAACAAGATCCATTCGCAAAGGGTTGCAATTGAGTACGATAACTACAAAAGGTGGAGTGTTTAATCAATAAAATTTGATACATGGATTCATCAATTAAAATTTAAAGAATATAAAATTTAAAATCAAATCCATTACGGAAATAGCTCTTTATCGTTCAATGTATTATGATCCATGTAAACGCTATAACTCAGAAACTCAATGGTTTAGATAGTAAAATGACTGCTATAATGTTGTAGTTTGTGTCAAATTTTGGTTTCAATTAGTCGATAAAAAAACTGCCAAAAGGACTATAAATTTCCTTCACTAAAGTAAGCACAAGAAAAATTTGAAAAAAAAAAAAAAAAAAATTTATTTTCTTGTCCAAAGACCAAACTTTTTACAAGGGGAATGTGGCGGGCGTAAAACCTTCATTAGAGAATATGCGAGGAAGTTTTAGTGAGACCACTTTGGCTTGTTTTAAAATATGAATATTGCATACAACTTCATACATAATAAATCCAATTAGATTACATACTTTTAATCTTATGATCTCTTGAAATATCTTAAAACAGCTATAGTTTCTGATCTTTAATTATGAATAATCATTTTGATGGCTGGAAATACAGAGCAAAAATAAACGAGGAAACTCTCCAATTTCAGCTAAAAAGGTTAAACTTTCCATACATTCCTTTCCTTTTCGGAGATGATTTAATTAAGATTCTAGTTGAGTAAAGTTCATTTTAAGATTCCAATTCATTTGCACTTTGAACATCAAAATATATCACAGATTTAGTTTATAAGGATATAAATTGCCATAATGTAAAAAATTGTAACAATGATATATGTATTATGGCGTAAAAAGGATGTAAAAGAAATTGATATTTATTCTTTTAATTTCCAATAATAATTCCAATTTATTTTTTAAGAATGAAATCAGTAAAATTTTATAATGCCGAAACATATACATTTAGTTTAATTTTTAGCAAAGCATTTATAACTAGCTTCAAGTTTGTAACAGAATCTGAATTTAAAATGAAACTAAATAGCGCTTTTGGACTAGAAGAAATTTGTAACCCCCAGAAAATTTAATAAATAAATTATATTTTTTCTGGCATACCCTCCCCCGATTTTGGCAAAGAGATACTATAACTTCCACGCTCTACGTAGCTCCACTTTTATAGCCTTTTATCGTAAAAATAATTTAATATTTGCATATTTACATTAAGATAATTTAAAAATCAACTTTATCCTTTCATACCTGTAAAATAATCTATTTCCTTTCAACTAAGTTGCCAACACAAACGTTTTAAATGTAATAAAACAAATCTCTCGTCCTTGCGCGCGAGTTTCTTCGCAACAGATTCTAGAATATGTTGGACTTCCAGTTATTTACAAATAATCCTTTGTTTACTATTAGATCTAAATGCAAAAATTTCAGAAATGCTGTCCTCCATGAAATATGAAGAGATAAACTTCTTATGTTTATAGACTCATACAACAACAGAAAAATAAATATTTTAAATTTGTAATATAATTTGGAGAATATTCAGAAGAATCGCCTTTTCATAAATTGCATATAATTTACTCGATTTTTCAAAATTCAAGTCCATAGATGAAACTTTCTTTACGTAAGATTATCTAATTTATTACTTAAGTCATTTCAGGTCAAAAATTTCAATGGCTATTAAAAATATTTTTCAATTTTTTGGAACAAAACGTTGATATTTAAGGTTCTTAAATATTATTTATTTAAAAATTTAACCGAACGTCTGATTAAGATATTTTTAAGCAATTGTAGTGCTATGCATTCGTGCATTTACTAAATATTTTTCAAAAACAAAAAGTTTTATTCTAAATGATTTAGGAAAATTGTATTTTTAAGTAATTATTTTATTTATAAATATACTATTTCATAGATTATTTGCAAATTCTGTTGATTTGTGCGCAGTAGATTAGGTTTCATCTAAATTCAGCAGCATCTCGATTTTCGATAAATTTCTCGATAAATGATCACGATTTTCATAGATGAGTATTGGTAATTTTATATTATAAATAATTTATACTGGAATTTTTCTCTAATTTTTTTATGCAATAAACTTTCAAATAAGAATGTGTTCAGGAAAAATAATACACGAAAGTAAAAAAAATCGCATACTATTTTCAGGAAAAATAATTCACGAAAGTATAA
>JAPMOQ010058285.1:597483-662772 GCA_026543055.1 Argiope trifasciata | reverse complement strand
ATTTTCAGGAAAAATAATTCACGAAAGTATAAAAAATCGCATACTATGTTCAGGAAAAATAATGTACGAAAGAATAATAAATCGCATACTATTTTCTGCATAAAAAATAATTAGCAGACGTGTACACATTTATATATAAAATCGGGAAAGAAATAGTCAAAAACCTTATAAAAATAGATCACTTTTCTCTATAAATTTTGAAAAAACGAAATGTCCATAAAGTGAATGTAAATATATACTTAGCGGTTAAATTATTTTATTGATTTTCGTAAATGTGCGTGTATGATTTTCCATTAACGGGATTCAACTATCAATGATTGCATTTATCAAAATTTCAAATTAAATATTTTTAACAGACAAATACCTAGCTATGTATAAGGCTAATATTTTATACAATTTCACAAGTAGTTTTAATCTTGGAATTTACCAAACATGTATTATAAAAACAATCTCTTACCTCAGCTGCACCGCAACACAAAAGGGAAACAGAAACTTCCAACTGCTCTATCGTTTGCTCAAAATCCGGAGAACTTAAGGTAACAAATGGTCCTCTTGAGAAAATGCACTTTACTCCACCACAGGGAGAGTTCACGATAAACACCCTCAAACGATTTAATAAATTATCCCTTCTCCCTCAAGTGTTCGCAAATCACGCACCACTCGCTCTTTTCAAGTGACCGCCGTGCACTCCCTCCGCTCGAAATCGTCTGCTGAAGTCGTGTTGCTTACTGGACGAGTCAGTGTTACCTGAGTGGCAGGTGCTCCCCGTTTCCACTAGGAGCAGACGATTTTTGGAAGCCACTGCGTCTGCGCGGAAGAGAAAAGGTGTTTTCGGAAGTTGGAGTGTTTGGCGGGTGATTTATATAAGCGGATGACTATCTCAGAGAGGAAGGAAAAATTCCGGAATAAATTAACGGGAATCGTTTTGTCAGGTACGATTCAAACTAAATATGTATTCATTCGTTGGTCTTCCGTTCTATTTCTGACTTTCTGATTGATTTTGGGTGTGTCTTAGCGCAATATCATACGATGTTTTGTTTAGCTTTTGCAAATGAAACATTTAAGAAACGGTGGTTTTCCTAGGAATTGTAAGTTTTGAGTTTCAAGAATGATTCTTCAAAACAATTTGAGCAACTTTATTTCTCTTTAGAAACAGGTTTCTCACTTTGCAATTAATTGGCTGGGCTTGGAGTAAGGGGTGGCACGATTAGGTTAATGGGAAAAAAAGCATTGTTCTAGTTTACAAATTTGCAAATAAATAAATAAGTTGTAAGGATTTTGAAATAGTATAATATTGTCATCTTGAAATAAAATTGGATAATGTTGTCAATTTGTCAGGCATAATTGATGAAGCTTCCATTTGACTGAATTACGTTCATTTAATTTTTATAGTATTTGTAAACATCAAGTGACTGTTTAAATATAATTGTGTCGAAAAGTGAGCTATGCGCATTCAAGATTTATAAAGAGCACAGAAAAGTGTATTTACTTTACATTATAATATTATTTTTATATTACGTTATTATAAAAGTGTATACATTTACAAAGAATTACTACAAAAAAATACATTAACATATTTAAGTATTTACAAATGGGTCGAAATTTGAAATAAAACCCTAAATTTATTAACTCCCAAACTTTCATCTATTTCTTCGAGTTAGAGGGTAATCTATTTTTACTGCTATATCCCGCTGTTTTTGTGGGGTAATGTGTTTATCTGTCACTATGCAGCGTTAAATTATATTATGATTTTTTAATATTAGCATATAAGCAACGTCTTATGTATTTTTAAAAAATATTTTACTTTTTTTGCAAACCTTGCATCTAAACACAGAACTTAAAACCAGCATGAATAATAATAGTTGTTGTTACTTATAACACCTTATGTCTGCTGACAGTTGTCAGCGATTTAAGACAAGTGAGCGTCGTTTTTTTTAGTGGCTCCAACTAGGGTCAAGACTATGATTTAGCTACTTTATGTGTCACATCGCTTACTTAATCCCTTTTTACATGAGGGCATATTCACACATCTTACAGATAGAACACAGAAGAGGAACAACCTGCCCGAACCGGGAATCGAACCCAGGACACCAGAGATGACTTGCTAATCCTATTCCAGGACATCAGCCTAGTAATTGTAAAGATAATAACGATGTTATCTCCCTTCCTCTACATAAAATTATTAACCTCGGGTAAGATGTGTGATATTATGAATAATAGTTAAGAAATATAGACCTTTGAAGTGCATTTAATATTTTTATTTAATCTATCTGAATTTGAGCGCGAAATTCATTCAGAGGAAACTGACTTGTCCGGCAACCATACTACAAGGGAGAACGATAACCACGAAACGTTAAGAGCTAGATAAATAAAATTTGGCTCTAAGGGTTAAGATCTAAAGTGTAGACTTTAATAAAATTGTGTACTAATCTGTTAAAGGGTTGACCATCTGTCGATATATATGTAATGCGTGCGAGCGCAGTAATTTTTAAAGAGCTATAGCTAAAATAAATACGGTATATAATTTTGCAAGTACTATTAAAGTTTTATGTCAAATTTTGGTTCAAATCAGTCAGAAAAAATATATTTTTGAATTTCTTATACTTTATGCATTAACCGCACTCCAATAATTAATGTCTAAAATCACATGATAAATTCAGCTAAACTGATAGAATTAAATCATAGATCTAAATATAACTACTGCTATTTGTCAATACCATGCAAGGCATTTGCTGCCGTATCTACGGCCCACAATTTTATGCTGGAGGGAGATAAAATAATTACATCTCAATTAGTGAGTAACGCAAGAAAGCTTCGGAGAGACCACTGCTAATGATTTTGTGATTCGATTTTCGATGACGGTTTTATATTTAAGATAACTCATATGCGCAACGAATTATGAGCAGATAGGAACGAAATCTCTTAGTAATTAGGTACGAAATCAACTTATTTAATTTTTTTGACAAAATCTATTTATAAGAAGTTAATCTGTTCATGAGTCCGTAATTAATGTATAGTAAATAATAATAATAATTTGATTGAGTCCTCAAGAATAAGAAAGACAGTCATTTAAAATTTCTTCAATTTTGCTTTTTCGCGAACATTCTTCATGTACTTGTTTGATTGCATTAGCCGCAGGCGTCTTGGCTAAGGGGTAGGGCGTTTTTCCCGTGATCTGGGCTTCCCCGGTTCGATTCGGAAATGCTTGTTCTTCTCTTGCGTTTGACCACCTGGGGTCACCTCGAAATGAGGATGAGATGCTTCCGGTATGGTGGTTGGATCTCGCCAAGCCTGTGGGCACAATAAAGGGTGGGGATTTTGACCTTCCCATCGGTGATGGGACGTACTTCCTACGATGAGGGTTGTACCATGACCGGCGATGGACCTTAGGACTTTACCACAGTTCCCGCCAGAGTTGGTATGGCGGCGGTCCGGTCATTCAGTTTTGCGTGGTTAACCCGTGTGCCTTAGTGGTGGGTGGGATGTCAGTGATATATCTTCTCGTGTTTTATCTGGGAGATGTGTGAATGAACCAACCCCCTGTAAAAGGGGGTGGTGCAAGTTTATGTGTGCGTGTCACTTTCATTTAAGCAGGACTTCTGTCTTCTGGTGCTCAGTCTTTACCCTCAGAAACTACTGTATCCCCACTCCGTGTTAACACGGGCACATCTCATTAATTATTGTAGGTTTCGCCAATATAGCAAAACTCCTGCAATATTATGAAATATATTTGATCCTTTACATCTTGCCAAAATTCTGCCTACTTTATTTCATTGTATTATATAATTTGTAATCGCAACAACTTGTATTTCGGTAAAATACGTTTATTTATTAGATAACCTTCAGACCTATGGAAATATGCACACAATAGTAATCAGAGCATTTCCTCTTCATTTTTCTGGTCATTCCATTCCAACAAAAAAAGGGGAAAAGATAAGAGGAAAAAATGATAATGCGTTTTTCTAAAATATATTTGTGAGACTATAAAAGAGACCGCGGCTCTTCTAAATTATCTTTCTTTAAAAAATGTAATAAATAAAGAAATAAAAAAAACTTCAAGCCTCTATCTCAAAATATCATCACATTATGATATTTTAGACTAACTTCTGTTTACCTTGCTTGTTTACATCAGTCATTGCATCATGCATTAAAAAAACAACCAGAATTCCACTGTTATTGAAAGCATGAAAAAATATAGGAATGCCATTTGAGCTGGATACAGTACTAATAATGATAAAATTTGTCTACATTGTAAATAGTATGCTTTTATTCTATTAGTTTTCTTACATTTCATTAAAAAATATTGATCTCAAATTTGACTACTTCTTTTTAAAATATTCTGTATTTCATTTCTAAATATTATTTATTTATTTTGACGAAAATTGATTTGCGTATTTAAGTAAAATGTCTTTGTCCTTAATAATGCCTAATGCCTAATTTTTTTAAAAATCGAAAACTACATGCCAAACTACATCCGTGTAGATTTTTCCAAATTATTGTATGATTGTATCTATCTGTAAATTGACAAATAAGAACATTATATTCCTGTACCGAAAACTAATGATAACTGATTCACTAAAAACTTGTATAATAAATAAGCCATATCTCTTTAATTACGATTCTAAATTAAAAGAGTCTGGTACTTTTTGAAATTTTCTATCACTAATTATAAACATATTATAAAAATCTTATTTTCGCTTGACTTGATTACAGCATATGTTACATCATGCGAGCAAAACAATTTTTGCTTTCACGTGTGGGCGGGATAGAGAAAATATTGTAATCGTCAAAAAAATCCGAATTCGAGATTTAAACGAATCTGCATGCTTCTTCGACAACACATTTGTTTGAAAATGCCTGTCTGTTATCCACCCTTTGTGTCTAGTACAAAACACTTTTGAACTAGACGTATGAAATCTGATATACGTTCTTTACAGCAAATTTGCAAATTTCTATCAAATTTTCAGTAAAATCTAATCAGAAGTAGTTCGTATGTCCAGCCATTCGACTAAAAGTTAAGAGCACAAAACGAAGAGAACCAGACAGATAAGAATCTGTGCACAAATTTACCATCGATAGTATAGTAACCAAATTTTGAGCCAATACCAACAATGGGTTGATAATCTGTCAGTCTGTACTTTCAGAAATATGTAAACGCAATAACTTAAAAATATGAAATTTTATACGAGATTTTGACTATAAATGCATTTTTGTGTCGAATCTTTGTTTCAATCGGTTTAGAAAAATGTGTCTAAAGCACAAATTCGATTTTCAGATATTATTAACCGCACGCGAATGTTTAATTGCCAAAAAAAAAAAAAAAAGAAGAATGGCAAGATAGATCTTGTAAAAATTTTTAATTCGTGCCAAAATGTAATGTTTTGTAATTATTGTAACATGAAAAGGAAATCAGCAAGCAAGACTAGATAGATCTAGTGCCGGCGTTTTGGCATAGGGATAGTGTTTTCCTCGTGATCTAGGCCTCCCGGGTTCGAGTCTCGGTTAGAGCAGGGTTGTTATTCTATGTTCTATCTGTGAGTAGTGTGTGAATGTGTCCCCCCTGTAAAAAGGGGTTGTGTAAGCGAATGTGAAGCATGAAGTAGCTGTCGCACTCTTGGCCTTAGTTGGCGCTACTGAAAAACAAGGGACGCTAATTTAGGATTAAATCACTGACTATGGGTCGGCGGGCTTGTAAAATGCCATTGGTAACAAAAACAATAATAACAGATACATCTAGTAAAAATTTTTAATTCATGCCAAAATGTAATATCTTGTAATAATTGTACGCCAAAAAGAGAATCAGCAAGCATGACAAAATATATCTAATAAAAAAATTTAAATTCATGCTAAAATGTAATATTTTGTAACTATTGTACGCCAGTATTATGTCAGGCATGTGTATTAACGTGTATGAGAGAAAGTTTTTCCGCTGGTTGCAGCACTTATTCTACAAAAAATATACTAGTTTAAGAATTATACAATGTTGAAAGATACAACACTTGGCTATCCATATAGAACCGTGAGGCGATTTCAGGGTTCAACCTCAACAATGATTAACAAGCGACGATACAAATTGAAGACAGCATGATAATAGCGTATTCGTGGTTAACCAAGCATGTTTCCGTTTTTGAAAAAAAGAGAAATATTAAATTCTGCATTACATCGCGTGTGGTCTAAAAAAATGTTCGTAAAAGTTCTAAATCAGAGTAATTCACGACATCCTTTGACCTCATTTTCTGTCCTTTTGCTTTTTGATTACCTTTCATTCACGTGACCATTTAAGTTGACTAGCGAAAACTAAAATGAAAAAAGGCGTGTTATTTTCAGATGCAGAATAGATATGACTGACCTACTTATAAATAAAATACTATTGATATAATTTGGATAATCGCAGAAAATAGTTTATTCCAATAAATTACTTATAAATTTTGTGAGTAATGGCGATATCTTTAGCAATGTGAATGATGAAATTTGAAATTTAAATATATTTATATGTCACTGTACATTGAAATATTTATGTATAAAGCCTGTACGTGACACAGAAATCCCTCATTTCACAAATTGCACGATAGCAGTGGTCAAATATGAATAACACTATACGAAACTTTCAGAATGTTTTATTGAGCGTTCCTGCAGTTGCACTTAACTAAACGCTTTACTGATAAAGAAGTTGCTGAATATTACTAGAAATATTGTGGCTAGGGTTTACCTAAAAACTATTCCATCCAAAAAAACCAAGAGGTAAAAAAAAAAAATTAACAAAAAAACAGACGTCAAATCTTAATCCAGCGCAAAAATTATGACTTAGTTAATTATGAGATAGTTATGACTTGCCTATGGATTTTGATGTGTTCCAAACTATTATCTCATATTTTTCAAAACCATCATCCAAAAAGGGTTTTTTTCCTTCTGTTATTACGTAATTTTTTAAGTTTCAAAAACTTAATTGAGAACTTTAACAAAAAACAAAAACTTAAACAGTTGAGATTACCATTTTAATAATACCAGTTTCATTTCTATCTAATGCTCTCTTTATTTTAAACTATCCGCCTTTGGCGACCAGCTGGTTTGCCATGAGTAATGCGTTCCAAAATTTCCAATTAAATCATGTATGTTTTAGCCAAAATTTAAGAAATAGTTTAAGTTAAAAGATTCAGTTATTAGTAGTTAAAGAGTCGGTAACTTTATTCGGAAAAACTTTTTGAGTTTAATGCTCTAATAATTTATCGATTATGCTTCCAAAATATTAAAAATGTTTTTTCGGTGATATTGCAAAAATGTTAAATATGTTTTTTAAAGAAAGCGAAAAAGGGAAAAAATTATTGAATTAATGATACAGATATTGCAAACGAGTATAGAAATGTGCCATTAAGTCGGGATTTCAATGCATATCCTGTCTAAATTCAATCAGGTTTACTGTAAATAAAGATAATTTATGGAATTAATGATATAAATATTGCAAACGATTTCTTAGAATCCCTTGCCTTACATTTATTTTTTTTAGAAGATATCACATTTTATATTTCTTTTATTTTATCCAGTCACGTGCTGAAAGTTGTATGTCTTTAGATTTGATTTGCGATGATAGTTGTTTTTTTATTTGAATTTCCGGCATTGTTTTATTTTATTTTATCCAGTCACGTGCTAAAAAAATGGTTAAAATATGTCTTCAAAAATTCGTTAAAATTAGAAACTTGAGTTATACATTAAAACACTGACACCATTAGAAAGCTAATTTTTTTTTATCTTTAAACTGATGTTAAAATCATGTTTGTCCGATAATAATTTCGGAAGTTATAGCGGAAAAACGTCGAAATTTCACTTAAATTTTAATTAATTCAAATTCTAATTTAAAATTCAAAAAAAAGGGTTCCGAGGTGCACATTCCCGACCTCCAAGGTATACATGTACCAAATTTGATAGCTGTAGGTCCAACGGTCTGGCCTGTAGAGCGCCAACACACACACATATTGAACTTTATTATAAGTATAGATATAGATATATTTTTTAATATCATACACAATTTGTAATAAGTGATTTTTAATGTTATGGTAAAATTCAAACTCAATCAACCTACTTTTAGAAAACATGCTTCGGCCAATGTTAAAATTAAGATTTATGAAAAAGAAGAAAAGGTTTTTACTTTTGCATTAATTCTGAAATGGGGTTTTCACTACTGTTTTAATATGCACTTTTTAACTTATGCTCGTTATGATTCGTTTTGGTTTATTAAGTTAAATGCATATTTTTCGGTCTTATCAAAAGTGAGGAGATTTTTTTATGTGGAAATGGGCTTTCCACATTAATATTTAACAACTTAAAAATAAATAATTTTGGCAAACAAGGTTCTCCAAAACGGCTAGTTTCCATTATATTTCTATTGTATAACGAAATATATTTTTATGAAGTTACTAGTAAAAAGAATATCAAGCTCGCAAGCCCTCTAAGAATGTCTTAGCAACATAAAAAATATAAATAATTAATTTTCTCAACGTAGTTTTTTTCATTCCTAATTGTATTCTTGAAGATATCAAGTGGCACCGTGATTGCAATACATCAAAAATTTGAAGGTCTAAACACTAAATTTGAAACATAATCTGGACATTTTAAAGTCTTAGGAGAAAGATTTGCACACTTCCTTGGATGTTGTGCATAGATATAGAAACAGTTATTATCTATATGCAAATGGAGGTAATTGAAATGCGGTTGCAAATAGATATGGGAGCAAAATTCACTGATGTTGAAAACATGGAATCCCAGCCAGATTTGAAAACATTTCTTAATTAATAAATGGAATGTCCACTTTGAAAGTATTTATGGAAGAGAACATTTATTTACTTGAATAAAAGAAATATTTATACTATCAGATCCTGAATTACTGGTATTCACCTAAAATCTATAGCTGCGGAAAACATATTCCTAGAAACAGCCACAGAAAAGATAAATATCAGAAATGAAATATCTGTTTTACCATTGGCCTTGTGCATTTTTATTTTCTTGTATTCATAATATATGGAAAGTATAGTAATTGTCAAAAAATTTGAACTGGAGTTCTACATGAATCTTCACGTTATTGATCTCCCTGGTTTTGAAATCACATTTTTAGAAAATATCCGCTTGTCTGTCAGCGAAAAAGATAACTCAAAAACGCCTTGAGATAGACGACTGAAATTTGATTAACGGTAATTACACAAAATTTACAGATTTCTATTAAATTTCAATCAAAATAATTTCAATCGATAATTATAAAACGAAGAAAGCTAGATAAATAAAATATGGTATGCAAATTTAACATTTATATTGTACACATACCCACACTAAATGTTGACCGTCTGTTGGTCTGTACTTTCAGAAACACGTAAACGAATCAATTTAAAAATGTAATGGCTTGGTGTGGGATTTTGCGGCTACAAATGCAATTTTGTGTCAATCGTTTGAGAAAAACGTGCCTAAGATACAAATTCGATTGTAGGATATTATTAACTGTGTAACTTCAAATACACCAGTCTGTTGCCGATATATATACACTAATTTATCGCCATTGGATTTACAACAATTTATCGCCATTGGATTTACAACAATTTATTGCCATTGAATTTACAACAATCTATCACCATTGAATTTACATGAATCCCTCGTCATTGAATTTACACTAATATATCTCCATTAAATTTTCTCCAATTTATGACCACTGATCATCATCAGATTTCCATTTCTATCGAATTTTCAAAGAAACAATTTTATAACTTTTTAATTTCCAGGGATAATTCTTTGAACAACTTAGGTTTTAAAACAATATGATCACATTATCTCACTTGATCTCGTAATTTGATGGCGTTTATCTGAAATTGAAAGCTTGACATACAAAGTTCTTTTTTATCACATCTTCATGTTCTGACATTTTAACTAGAAATCTTTCATAAGTATCGTATTCTTTATTAAAATGCAATTTTATATGAATTTCAACTGAGCATCTTAATGCTTTTTTTTTTCTATATTTAAAACGTTAACATACGTGGCATAGATATCTTTCATATCACTCATTCTCAAATAACAACCAGTTAAATGTAAATTCATTATACTAATGATTCCTACTGTTCCATTGGACTTTTTTAAAACTGCACTTAATTAAACGCTTCGCCACTTAATGGTGCAGTAAAATGTTATTAGTAATTATGTCATTATGTTATTAGTTCGCCGTATTGCTAAAAAAGTTTATTCAGCTAAGAAGATATAAAAGAAATCAAGAAATAGATTTCCAATATAGTTTAGCCTGTAACAGGGGACTACGGTCTGTGAGACCGCTAGTAATAAGCTTTCAGTCACCTCTATTTTATTTTTAGCTCAATTGAATGGATTGACCTTGCAGCTCAATGTTTCGTGACCTTCAATACACATGCTCTTTTTCCACGCGATTTCAGCAGATGTTTTTTTTTAAATAATCCAGTTATTTCTTTTAGCATTGTCATTAAGACCGTTCCTCCCCTTTAGTGCCCCAGCGATCAACATGGCTTAGCAGATGGCACGAAAACTTGGACCCAGAAATGTCATCCAATTTACTGATTCTATTATGAAGCAGTCCTTCAGACACTTTTAAGTGAAGTAGAAAGTGATTTTAGTGATAAGGATAATTGTACAGAAGAGTTTTTCAATAGAAATCAGCATTCAACTGATTCTGATATGTATGTTTAAACATCATTAATTTTTCTAGTGATAAGGTTTTTTGAAAAATTTATAAAATGTATTAATTTACCAAGAGATATATATACTGAATTTATAGGTATATTTTTATGATGGTTCTTAATATATGTTTAAAATACCCTAGAAAACCGTGCTATGAAAATCACACAAGCGGATGAAAAAACGCCAATTTTACCCATTGTCATTTTTACTTTTATTTTTCATATAATTGTTGAATTTTACATTATGTTGTTTTCTATATACTTTTATATACTGGAAACATAAATATGATTTAAAAAATATAAAATAATGTGTTTTTCAAGAATATTATTTATTGTAACATGTAATTTGAGAAGAAAATGTATGTTCCAACGCATTTACTTTTTTCAGTGATAAAATATTTTGAAAAATTTATAACACATATTTATATAGTAGGAAAAATGTCTGCAGAATATATTGGCTGATTTTCAATTTAATTCTTTCATTGGAAAATTTAATTTGAGTGTAAAGAAAATGCGGTCACGCAGACCGCACCTCCCCAGTTACGTCCTAAATTTTCACCTCCCCAGTTAAGGCTTAATCGTGAGCAAATTAAGCTTAATAACGCACCAGATGGCTAATTTCAATGACTGGGCAATGAAAATTGATGCCGATATCTTTGAAAACATCAATCTTACACAAACGGTCTTTACATAATCTTAATATCGAAAATTCCACTTTTTTTATTATATCGACTCTATTTTTTTAATCATTTTTTCCATTGAATATAATAATACTTTTTAAATGAATTTGAAACGCAATCAGCAAGCCTTATGATAGAATTCAAACTCGTTCGTCTATATCTTCAATCACGTGCTTTTAATTCTTTAAAAAGATTTTAAATTCTGCTTTTATTTCTTGACTCATAGATCTTTTAATTTGCCATAAATTGAATCCATATTTTTCAGTCGGACCCAAACCATGATTTTTTTTTGAAAAAAGAATGCTTTATATATTAATCATTTAACATAAAATTATCAAAGATTTCTTCACATTCAAATGTGTTTTTTCACTATTACAATTATAATTCTAATATTCCTTTTCTATGAACCCTTTTTAAATCATAATAAAATAATTCACATTTCAATCGTTTCGTTATGGTAATGTCGTTTTCTAGAATTCCTCCTACTGCTATATATTTGAAAGCTGTATAAATGCTTTTAAGCAACTAAATGTTTACATATATAAATATTTGATACATTTTTCAGTCGTATCCAAACCATGATTTTTTTTAAAGGAATGTATTATACATTAATCATTTAATGTATAATACAGATAATTTAATGTATAATACAATCAATTTAATTAAATTATCAAAGATTTCTTTACATTTAAATGTGCTTTCTCACGATTACAACTGTAATTTTAATACTCCTTTTTCATGGACCATTTTTAAAACGCAATAAAAATAATTCACATTTCAATCGTTTCGTTATGGTAATGTCCTTTTCTAGAATTCCTCCTACTGCTATATATTTGAAAGCTGTATAAATGCTTTTAAGCAATCAAATGTTTACATATATAAATATTTGATACAACCAGATTTCTAGTGTATGCTTTACAACAATAAGCCCATAAATTACTCCTGATGAAATAAAAACATCTGGAAAATGACGCATGTCAGACGCAATGACGTCATTTTTTACTGGATACGAAGCACCTGTTGACATATTACCTAGATGCTGCCACTGATTCTGAAAGATAAATCGTTTGTCAAATACCACCTGTGACGTTTCTCTCGTGCTGGAGCCACTGGGCTAATCTAAAAATAATTGTTTATGTAATTCTCAGGATGTGGTTATGATTTTTGAATCTATTATCTTTAATTCTGTTTATGAATTGGACTTATCTATTAAAAACTTCCTTCACAAATACGGCACAGGAAGATGTCACAATTTCCTGATAAGAAAGCAATCAATAAGTGAAATAACTTTGAAATTTTAGGAAAAAAAAAGGTGTAATTTATCATAATCTCAGCTTTTTGAAATTAGGTAAATATTGAGTTTGAATAAACAAAATTTTTTTGCAATCAGTTGGAGATTGTGAATAACTAAGATTCCAGACGAATTTTTTTATACCTTTAATCTGTTTCGTAATTGTTTACTACAATAAAACATTTGAAATAAATAAGTAATAATAATAAATTAGAATGGCGATTCAATTCCGAAGATTTAGAAAATTTGCTTGATATTTTTTCTCTTTTACCTTTTCTTAAAATTGGCATCTGATTATTTTAAAATCTTATTAAATTTCTTCAAATTATATTTATTGCTGCCTTTGGCCAATAATAATACAATTCGACAATAATGTTCTTATTAATAGAAGCTTATTTATTTAAATTTTCTTCTTGTTATGCAATAAAACTAAAAGATATGAATTTAGTGGAATACTAATTTTACTAGAAAATTGCATGTGCAACGAATTAAAATCGGAAATAAAAATTCTATTGTGAATCGAAGTCTAAAAAACAATTTTTTACTCTAATTTAGCATAGGCAAGAAACACACGATTGAACTTTTTGATGAAACTATGAAATCATTTGAATTTCATTATAATAATAAAAACATAGTTATATTGTAGAATGTATAAAATTATAAAAAGAAACGATTCAAAAAGAGCAATCCAATATTGCAACAGAATGAAACAGATACATGAAACAAAATACAGGAAAAATTCAAAATTATGAAAGACCTTACTTTAATATTGAATTCAATTTCAGTCTAGGTCAATAGCATTCCAAGCGACGCAAATGTTTTAATTGCACTAATACTATCGGTTCCACTGTTAAACAATCCGCATTGAATCAATTAAACAATTCTTCAGCTCACGATGGCCGAAATTGAATCATATGCCATTGATGATGAAAAAAATTGTGATCCTCATGAACCAACTAAAAAAAAGCTCCCGTTTTAAAAACCTAACCTTGAAACACTAAAAAAGAAACTGAAATGGGTTAAATTTAAAACTTTTTACAAAACATTGCATACTTCTGGCCAGGATAAAAAAAATTTTAAAAATGTTGGTAAAAGATTACACTGATTTGTCTTCCTGTTCTAATGTTTTGATAACTACTTTTGCAATATGCTTTTCACCAATATATTTTTGGTTTTTCAATATTTTGATATCTCATTTCTTTAAAAATATTGTATATGAAAATGCTTCGCCGTATTTTGTACATCCATAAAATTGTTTTTTCATTTTTAGGGAATTTCATCTATCAAATTTATCTAAATTTTACTGTCTGAAATTTGAAGAACATGTTCTATTTTCCAATTCATAGCTGATTCTCTATCATAATTAACTCTTATTGTCTCCTGTTTTTAATTCTTATCGTTGTCACTTTTTTAATTTGTCTTTAACATTACAAGACCTGATGGGTGAAAAATACAACCCAAATATTTTTAAATTCTTAAGATCTATTGGCTTTTTTACGTGCATTTAATTTTAATGTTCTGTTTTTGTCAAATATTGCTATTTAGGTTCTTGGTTTTGACATCATTTTTTCAAATTTTCATAACTCGGTGTTAATTTTATAGATAATAAAACAGTTTTTAGAGAAATCTTGTGCAGTTCTGTCTCTGCACATTTGCGCTATATTTTTAAAAATTTGTTTTTTAAAATGTCTTTTATAGTTTTACCTTTTGATTAGCGTAGTATGGTTAAACATGGCTCTTGTGCCATTAAACTACACAAACCAAACCTCTACCATATATTTGGAGCACTAATACTAAATTTGAATGTTTCTCCATAAAATTCCAAACTACCAACAACCGGCACAAATTCATGACTGACACCCCAAAACAGGTTTCTATAGTTTCAAAAAAGCTGTCTAACGAAACAAATTGCAAATGCTGCGAAGATAATGTTTTTTAGGTTAATGCACGCTATGATAATTTATAACTTATTTATAATTTATAATGAAAGTTTTTAGTATTTAAACCATGCCTTCAAAAATTATGTAGATAAACAGACATCAGAAACTGTTTACCAAAATTTTTTGTCAAATCATTATGTTATCTTCAATCAAAAATGTCATGTTAAATACCACAAACATTGTTTTCGGGCAGAATATTGTAAATATGCATCATTTCAATATACTGGTTATTTTAAAGAACCTTCACGCTGTATGAAACAATGTCAAAAATAACTTCGTCCAACAGTTCGCTTCGTAAAATATCCGAAACAAAGAATTAATGAATTTTAATGATGATCGAATGCGTTGGTGATAACATCTACCCTTGAAAAATAAACAACGGAGGTAATTAAAACGGTCATTCTTTCCAATATTATCATATTGTCCTTCAGGTCTAAAATATCGTGCTTTTTTTAAAAAAGAAATCGACAATTCAAGCCATTTCTTTTTAAATTAGCATAAATAATATGCATTTAACAAAACAAAATGCTATCTTTTACTCGATAACGTAAAAGATTTTCAAAGGCAACTTTTAAAATGCAAGATTAAATTGTTTTTGATATGCTAAAGAGTTTATTTGACAGTTCGAAACTGATCTCTACCTGAGATTTCTGTCAGTTTTCAGACTTGCTTATTGTTAAGATATAATGTTTTAAAGTAATTTCAAACGTTTCGAATTTGAAAAAGGTTTAAATATTATAATTTTATTTGAAATTTACAAAAACTGTTATTGCAATGTGTTTATTATTATGTGAGAATATAATGTTGTTTTTTTGTTTGAAGTTTTTGGAGTCACAAAATGCGTAGGCAATAAATTGCATAAATTTGGTGCATCAATTTTTCGCTTTTAGGGCGATGAAAAATAATGCAGAAAATTGTTTGGTCCTTCCATTTCCAAGCTCTTATTTGTCTTCCAGTTTAAATATTTTTGCAGATATGGGTTCAACTACTTTTTCGTTTTCAATAATTTATGACCCCCTAAATCCTCAAATCCGCATGTTATCAACATGGAAAAAAAACTTTTAAGAATGTGGTTTTATTTTTTAAAAGATTCATAGTTGAAACATCATTCGTTATTTTGTTATTTTTTTGTTAATTTTCACCGTTTCTAGCAGTCCTTCAACTCTATATTTTTCGAATTTTCACCCCCTTAACGTCGTTTGGAACCCCATGCTGTATGTTGATTCTTTATCCTCTTGATGCCTACTATCACCTCTCTGAATTTGTCTGTCGAATTCTAAAACACCCTGCAAATAGAGAGGGGGAGGGGGGTTGGAGGGATAGCGATCGATAGAGAAGTCTCGTGATTGTTTCAAACTGGATAATGATGTAAATTATTTAGGACAAATGACTTAAAAAATAATAATGTTCTCACATGATAACTTGAAATTTGTTATCACAGAGTTCATTTTTTTTTTTTTTTGTATTTTAATTCTTATTTTATTTATTTATTTTTGTTTTGTTTCAAAATGAAGATCACTCTTCATTTACTGAATTTCTCTATTTTTTGGAGTTAGCAGTGTCGCTATAAAACAAGCATCAATACAAGTATGACGTTTGTCAGTCTAAATTTATAAATAATTTATGAACTGATAAAAAAAATAGACTTTTATGACTCCGTGATCCTTTTCGTGCTTTTCCATAAAAAAAGCACTCAAAGCTTTAGAATTACACAAGAGCAGGAAGACAAAAACAATGCCGTTTCCGCTGTTTCTTTTGACTCTTTAAATTATGCCTCCGAACACAATTGTTTCCGTTATTACTATCATTGAGCAAACCACATCATCTGAATTCTAACCGGATTTATCAATCACAGCAGACAGCTTTTTGCGAAATGCAAAAAATGGCGGATGAGCAACATGATTCTACTCATACAATTTTCGAAGAAATGTTCGGATTGACAGGTTATTGGACTGGAAACAAAACGGCAAAAGTGTGAACATTTGCAACTCATCTTTTTTAATGAAATTACTCATACTTTTATTCCATTGTTTCAATTTTATTCTCTTTTTGCTTATACAGCGATGTTTTCCAAATCTGAACTGCACATCAAAATAAATGTTTTGATACCATCCGTGAATAGTTAGATTTCTTGTGCGAGAATAGAGTTTAGGATTTTTTTTTAACTAATAGTTACTTTAAAAAATATATTTTATATATCATTCGTATATTGTTTAAAGTGTAAAATAAAATTTTATAAAAAAGGCTTCAGCTCAAGACATTTTCAAATGTCATCTCAATACAAAATTTTTGTGCATAGCAGTCATGAGCTGTATATTGTTATGGAAAATGTTACCGAAATTCGAAAATCAAAGGTCCAGTACAGTGATTATGCTGTTAATTTCAGTAATCTCCATAATGAGATAAAATTTTCCACGATTCTATCAAATTGTATGCATTTCCGGAATTTATTGTATTGTTAAATGCAAATTTCTAACTTTTCCCTCGTTCCACCACCCCTATTTTGCCAAATTAAACCCGTCCTAACGCATGCGCAAAAGCATGGAGCGTTTTAGAATCCTTTAGCAAACAATGCGGTGAAACAATCAGAGGAAAACAAATAATGGCACTTTTTTTTTCCTACACGAATTCGCAAACAACAAAATATAGCTGAACCGTACACAAAAACAGTGCTTGCAATAAACAGCATCATACTTGCAACAAATGAATATGAAATAATAGAAACAGCACAATTATTTGAAAGGTAATTCGCACAAACACTCTTCACTCATTTATTCATGCCTCTCGAAAGTGCTTCTTGTTTGAGCTGAACTCGACTGCTTCTCACTACTGACCCAGTACTGTACACAATATTGAATAACTTCAGTTGTTTTTAAGACAAGATAATAAAGGTACTAGAAACAGCTGCCTTCTGATGGAGCTATTGCTGAGATTCTTGCTATTTCTGGAATCTTCAATTTTACCACCAAGTCCGCAAGGCATTGATCCTTAACCATTCAGCATCCCTTATTGCATTCTGTAAAAAAGACTTTTTTGAACTGAAAAGCTATAATACAATTTCGCAATAAAGTAAATTGACAATACACTGGTATATGAGATTTCTTCTGTTTCAGAGACGACATTTTAAAACAATAAAAACACATTAAATGCTTTATTCATTGAGTCGGGGTGGTCTAATGCCACTTGGTCATGCCAAGCCGAATGAGCAGAGCTCTTTCGAATTAAGGCAGAAGCGTGCGCTTTTCGTTGTTAACGAGCACCGTTAAGGTGAACGACTATGCTCGAACACACACGACACAACCTTTTTTAGGAGGCGGTCGAACTCATTCATCCATCCGCAAGTCAGAATTTAGATCCAAATCAGAAACCGACTTATCCCTGATTCAGTACCCCCAGAAGTATCGTCTTGTTATGGGAACTTGGAGGACTTTGCAGTCACGACCTATTTAACGTGCCCCAACTGCCATTAGCAAATACAGCAGTCTTTGGCCGGGACGAGGGCATAACTCACTACCTTTCAGTTGCGAGACTGACGCTCTACCAGCCAGGTTACTGCCACCACCTGCTTTATTCATTTAGTAATCAATCTATTTTAGCAATCTATAGACAATAAACTTTTAATTTCCTTCATGTTTTATAGCATGAGTTTTTTTTTAAAAAGAAACTTGTTCTCAAAATGGACAGAACATGAACAAAAAGGAACTATTAGTTTTTGAATGTTTACATGTAATTATCATTATCATGAAAGAAATCTTAATTCTAATATGTTTCTTACTGTAAGAAATAAAAGTGCGTCGATATTAATTGATTTTTAATTGATATCAAAATAAAAGGATGAATTAATATCGAATAATTATTTATAGTATAAAGACATATTTGTATTTTTATTAACATGGATGAATATGTGAAATATGTATTTTTCCTATGCAGTTTTTTTTATATAAAAAGAACAGAATGTCAAAATTTACGAATTTATATTATAAATGGAGATTGGAAAATTCCAATTGTTTATAACCTTTTCAAAATTTATAACAAATCAAAAATTGCTCTCTAAAGTAAGTCTGCTGTGACATATTTTTGAAGTAGATCTTACCGAGATTCTGTACTAACATTAAAAATGAGTCATATTTTCTTTTGCGTACATAGATGAAACTTACATTGTCATATTTTGATAGTCATACATATTAATAAATATTGAGTTTCAAGAAAATATGACTTTAATTTGTTCTATATTTTTCGGATTTCAACATTCCTTTCCAAATTATTTAATAATGTTTATAGCTTTTCAGCTGTATTAGGTGATATCTGTTCATTGTATAAGCAAAATCTACAAAATTTGTATAAAGGTCACTTACAAATATTACGCCGAATTTACACTCGATCTGTTATGAGATGTATCTATAGGCAGCGCATGCGCAAAAAGGGATTGATTTACATTTTCCATAATTTCGTAAGATAGATTCAGGCATTCGATGCTTGGCTATATAAACTGCCGTTTTGGCGTCCCTGAATTTTTCGTTTCCACTGAGTATCGTTTGATAATGATGGATAATTACACAAAGAAACAAGTAAAAATTTAAAAAGATCAACACATATGAATTTGAAAAACTATAGAAAAAAAATGACAAATAAAATGAAAAACACACGGCGCACAACCTCACATCAGAAAGAACAACGAACAAAAAATGTCGGAATAAAACAAAAACAAGTTATCATTTTTTGCATAGCAATAATAATAATACTAATAATAAAATAACGTCAGTTTCAACAAAAGCATGGCAAGTAAGAAACAAAAAAAGTATAATACAGCTTTGTAACCGTAAACAAAACTAATTACCATTGGGTGCCAAAAACTTCTCCTGCTAGGGAAAAACAAAATTATTAAAGAAAGAAGCTTAACTTATTTAAATTTTTTAAATGAAACATTAAGAACATAACACACGAAAAACAATACACTGTCATACAATTAATGCAAACATTTAGGGAAAGTATAATTATTGGGGGAAAACATCATGTTTACTCCATGACTCCAGATAGGCCGCGGTTGCCTGGTGGTAAGGTCTTGGCTTCGGAACCGGAGGGTTTCAGGTTCGAGACTCGATTCCACCGAAGAACCGCCATGTGAGGGGGTATCTTGCTCGTTAAATCTGTCAGGCCAAGCGTCCTCCAGCTGGTGTAGTATGGAGAGGGGGGTGCCTGTTCTGGTGTCGCCCTCGTCATCTGATTGTAGTTCAAAATGACGAGATCCGACCCAAAGTATCCCTAGTGTTGCTTTACAACGGGATGTTAATATAACTAACCGTGACTCTAGAACACAGACTGAAGTTTTTATGAAGTGGCCGCTAGGTGGCGAGCTTGAAAAATTGACCGGTCACAGCTTCATGTTGCTGTCACGTCGGAGAAATTATTTACCATCGGTCGAACAGTATTTTTCAGCATATCCATACATGCACTGACTACTGGCCGAGTGCAAGCCTGGTATTATGTTAATTGTTTTTATTAGACAGAAATGGCTTTATCGATTTGTAAAATAATAAAATAATAATAAAGCAATTATGTTAATATATTAAAAGAAAACAAAACATTTATCATAATTTATCTCTTTATTCAATAAAGCAATTAGGTTGATATATTAATATAAAGCAAAACATTTATCACAATTTATCTTTTTATTTTTATGGCCGTAATAAAAAAAGAAAATCTTAAGAAATTTATAATTTTAAATAAATAATTTTTAATAAGCTTTCCTTTTATTTATATTTATATACTTATTTATTTAAAAAGGCAGAAAAACTAACATATTAAAATAAAGCAAAACATTTATCATAATTTATCTCTTTAATCAATAAAGGAATTAAGTTGATATATTAAAATAAAGTCAAACATTTATCATAATTTATCTCTTTATTTTTATGGTCATAATAAAAAATAAAGAAATATCTTAAGAAATTTATAATTCTAAATAAATAATTTTTAATAGGCTTTCCTTTAATTTATATTTATATATTTATTTAACAACTCAGAAAAAACTGTCTGCATCAAATTTACAAAAACGATAAACAGGCGAGATACTTGACCTATTCCGCATCAAAATAAAGAAATATTTTCTACTCCAGAAATAGGTAATGTTTGTGTGCTTCAAGGCCAATATAGTTTGTTTTTTTGACGCAGGTGGATGCGTTTTACAAAAATGGGAAGGAATGTCGGCTTTGTATTCTCAGGTGTGGAAAAGTTTTGTGCTATACTTACGCAGCAACCCACATAAATGGAATGCAAATACAGTTGATGCAGGAATCTCAGATACGCTTTTGCATTTTTCTGGTGATATGGATATTTCTCTGGAAGGTGAAATGTTGGCGAAGTGGAATGATAGAATATCACGATATATTTTTTTTTGCTGTCGTCGATAGGAATCGTTTAGTTGAAAATGTCATTATCTTTTCAATTGTTGCACAATCAAATGCCTTGTATTTATTAACCTTTTGCTAAGTTTTTGTTTTTTACATCATTGCATAAAATCTTCATGACTCATAGATTTAAATTTCAAGTTGCCAAAACAATTCTTTACATCAATTTTACATAGTTTTATCTTGTTACATCTGTACTATTTTTTTTTTATTTTTACAAATGAGATATTTTTAAAAAATATATTTTATACTTTTACCTTTTGATTGTCACAGTAAAGCCAAACATTGCTCTCGTGCCAAAAAAATTACATAAAACCAAATCAAACCAATGTACTCGAAAAGTAAATTCGGTGCAAAATAATTCACCTAATACAACGGTGTGTTTATTATTCTGAAAAATAAATATTTATAATTGTTTCAAGTTGAATTTCTCAGAAAAGTTAATTCTATTTTTTTATTATTCCATAGGTATTTATTAATAATTAAAATTGGAAAAATAAATAAATAAACGAAATGTCAAAATGAAGCACTGTCTTGAATGGTGACCATAAGTCACCTCTCGAGCATAAAGGGTTAATGTTAATTAAGCTTTAAATTTTTTTACACAGAAGTTTTTCTGGATTATATTTTATCTGGCATAATATAAAATATATGACATACTAAGCAAATTCTTTTAAAAGAATATTCATTTTCCTTGACTGAATCAACACCTGTTAAAGAATCCCTATCAGAATCTCATAGTATAAATTTGATGAAGAAAAATTTCCGGTCTCTTTCACTCTTTCGTATTTGTTTCGCAATGTGAACGGAAGTCAGTTTCATCGTCGTTTCTTTCTTGATATAATGTGAGCCACGGTGGCCTGGTGGTAAGGTCTCGGCTTCGGAGCCAGAGGGTTTCAGGTTCGAAACTCGATTCCACCGAAGAGCCGTCTTGCTCGTTAAATCTGTCAGGCTAAACGTCCTCCCGCTGATATGGTGTGGAGAGGAGGGTGCCTGTTCATGTGTTGTCCTCGTCATCTGACGGTCGCTCAAAATTACGAGGTCCGCCGTTACTATAACTAAACTAAACTTGTACATAATGCATGCCTCCCGTGGGCAGACCGGGATCACCCTGGCATGGTGGTAAGGTCCTGACTTCGGAACCGGAGGGTTCGAGACCAGATACAGCGGTTCTTCGATGGAGTCAAGTCTCAAATCTGCAACTCTCTGGTTTTGAAGCCGAGGCTTTATTGCCTGGAGACTGTAGAAACCAAATTTTGACAATTTTATTAAACTGACAAATTGACAATCTTAGTAGTTTACGATTTTAGTAAAATAATCTCATACGAAACTTCACTATTGAATTCATTGGGTTTGTTCAGTTATTACATACACATGCATGCGCAGATCGATAGGCAATCAATACTTTCATGAATTTGGTCCAAAATGATAAAGATCTGAATTTTATTTCCTATACCTATGTCCCAAATTTTATACATGTAAGCTTTTTCCATATGGTCTTAAACCGTACTAACTGACGAATAGTAAATTTTTTGGAAATTCTCCTTCAAAATTTGATTTGAAGAACTGAATTTTAGATCCTAAAATAGTAATTATTTATGTAAGTACTAAGCTGAAATAGTAATTAATTAATTTAGCTAATTTAATTTCTATAAGTTATAATGTTTTTTTTTTTTTTTGAAATATATATATAGACAGAAAGAAGTTCATTTATCTCATTAAGGATTTAGTTCTGCATTTAAAACAGATCTATATTTGAGAACCTAAAGGTGTGTCAAATTTTATTTACCTAACTTTTTACGTTTTGTAATTATAGTGTCTTCACTTGTAAACCGATAGCTGGAAAAACACTTTTTCTTTGAATGAAATTTGAAAAAAAAAAAATCAAAATTGAATAGAAATATCCAAATTTGGCGGAAAGGTCATGTATCAAATCTTATCAATTTCTTAATATCAGTTTAAATGAGTTATTGTGTTCATTAATAAACAAATAGATATCATTATTTTTTTTTTGTGCAAAAGATAGGTTTGAAACATGGAGATTTGTCAACAAATCATCAGCTCGAATCTCTTAAGGATACTCAATTTTGATATTTTAAGTAGGCAGAGCCGGCCCTCTCTATGAAGGGGCGAGGGTGTAAGAAAGCATTGAGAGTGGTAAATTTCTGGCAAAA
Source organism: Argiope trifasciata (assembly GCA_026543055.1). Classification (NCBI taxonomy): domain Eukaryota; kingdom Metazoa; phylum Arthropoda; class Arachnida; order Araneae; family Araneidae; genus Argiope; species Argiope trifasciata. The sequence goes on along the minus strand of JAPMOQ010058285.1, from coordinate 639,598 downwards.
TAAAAATAATAAAAAAAATCGAACATTTGCAGATTTATTTAATGAAGCGTGATTTTGTTTTTGCTATTAATAACATCAAAGAAATGACATTTTTTCAAAATTATTTTTCGATAGTATTGCAAGAGCGTTTAAGCGTTATACCCATGTGCTTGACCGAAGGTAATCCTTTATAAGATTTATTATAAAGATAATAATTACTATTTTATATTCCTTTATTAAAGAAGGTTCAGCATTTATTATATTTAGAAACTGACTTTGTAAAGGATTGTTAGAAACATTACATTAGATATAAACAAAAGTAGATAGCTGATGATTTACAAGTCCGTTTGAACCCATCCTCAACCTCGACTTCTGGACACTGGGTCCGCCGTTCAGTCTTAACATGTCTGATGGGGATTTTCTTATTCAGAAATGCACTTTACGAGTCTTTTTATAGATATCAATGCAATCTTTGCCTAAAAAAAGCGTCAGTCGATGCTCAGCCAGTCACATGGAAATAAGCTTGTAGACTTTTAATATATGAAACATTATTATTATTCAGAACACTGTTTTAATTCTTAATCATGCTGGGGGCCCTTCTTTCAGCAAATTGAAATTAAGTAAAAAATTGTCTTCGATCAAGCATATGGATATAATGCTTAAACGCCTTTGATGTACTAAGTATTGAAAAAGAAATTGGAAAAATTGTCATTTTCCGGGAGTAATTAATAGCAAAAACAAAAACACGCATCATTAAAAACATGTGCAAATATTCATTTTTTAATTTGCTAAAAATTTAGGGCCCCAAATGGTTTCTTGCACCTTGGCCCCTTCATAGAGAAGGTCGGCTCTGATCATCAAATGTGTTTTCTTTGATCCCAAAAGCAGTGGTCTCCCAGAAAATAGAAAGAAGGAAAAAAAAATCGGAACTATCTTTCCGATCTTTCACCTAACTACCGCTTCCGGCCTTGACCCTCTGAGAGACACCCTCCGTGACTCAGAGCCCCAGGAATGTGACATTCGTGGTGCAACAGGTGTCCGCCCGCATTCTCTGCAGAAGGATGCTCGCTCTACTAACTTCCTCGGAACTTCGCTTCCTACGAGATTTCGGGAGAAACGCATTCCGTTAAGAGGCCTGGCAGACTCTTTTCTAGAAACAATAATTTGGACTTCTTGGAATAAAAATGACACATGGCAGATGAATTTTTCGTATGTACCAAACATCTAATCATAACCAGGTATCAAATTGCTGGGAAATTTCTTATAGTATGGGTACCCATACATTTCTGCATTATGACCCCTTTTTTTATTAATTGATTGTTACCCATTTCATCTTTGGAATATTTAAGGAAATGAAGGGCACATATTCTTTCTAAGAGAGATTTTATGGCCCTAAGTGAATTTTTGTGAAGAAAAAAATTTATTATTGATTATAATAAATATCTGCTAAATGATTACTCGAAATTAGTAAACATGTATTCGAAACAGAATGCTAATAGTAGAGAAGGGAAGTTAAATTGAAACTTAATCCAATCTGAAATACTATACGAAAACGTAATCTTATCTTAATACTGTACGGAAAGGTTATCTAATCAAAGCCGCCGCAAATAGCAATAGGGTTTGTGACATATGTATAAACCCAGTTCAACCCTTACACCCCTCGTATATAAAAACCCAGTTCATCAAATATGCATATATAAGCCATTCGCACATTGAAAAGACACTCATTTTGATTCTTCACTTGTCATTCGACACGAGTTGCTTGTTTATATATTGTGATGTTTCTTTTCTCATGTTGCTATGACATGGCTTGAGGAAATTTTAAACTTTCATCACATTATAGCAAGTTGTAGGAAAATACATGTAGAATATAATATCTTGCAGTGACTCACCAAAAATTACTTCAAGATCTATGGTTTGGAAACCCCGTTATGAACAGCGATAAGTACTTATTGCAATGACTTTCAAGACTATACGAAGAAATTTGTGTTTGTCTTCTCTGATCAGGCTTTTTATGCAGCGTAGATGTCAAAGAAAAAGGGTGCAGGTAATAGAAGATAATACATTAATGTTAACTCTTGAGATAATACGTTAGTGTGTTCAGATCCCTTTATTAAGCTGGATATGTTAAAAGGACAGAAATATAATACTATGCTTCTACCATCGCTGTTTTACCATCATAGCTGCAACTTTGATGAAATTACAGAAAAAAAATGAGATAAGAATTGATTTTTTTTATTTCATTTATTTATTTATTTATATTTTTATTTATTTATTTATATTTATTTATTTATTTATTGAGAATCTACCTTCGTTGAATCTTACTTTCTTCATCTGATTGACCTGCAGGGTTTTTTTTTTAATTATGGTAGTGAAACTCCTTTAGTATGTCGTTTTGGCTTTGTTAGATCCAATTAATTTTATTTCTTCTCATTTTCATTTCTTCTCTAAATCAGCTGGAGTGCTCCCTTTTCAGCCTCATACTCTTATACAGAATAATTCATTTTATTTTTATTATTTTCTTTTATGCGAAGTATACGAAAACGAAATTTCGCAATCGTCAAAAAATTCGAATTGGATAATTTAGGGAAATTTCCATTCTCCAGATTTCTTTGAATCCGAAATAAAAAAAAATTTGGAATTGTGTCTGTATTCACTCACAATAACTCAAAAATGCTTTAAGCTAAACGAATAAAATTCGGTACTTTGAGTTTACATCAAAAATTTGTGCATTCCTATCAAATTTTGTACAAAATCCATTACCAAAAAGTATATCTGTCTTGCTGACCAAATAAAATTGAACAAAACAACTAACCTAAACCTAAAAACTTAAATATATAAATAATTTTGGAACATACATTTAACATTAAAAGATATGTAACGAATTTGGAACAAAATCTGTCAAGAGATGATTCTTATGTCAATCTCTGTTTTTGCATGCAAATAAACGTGATAGTTCGAAAATGCAATAATTTAGCTAAATGAAATTTAGTATATAGATTTAACTTCTAAAATACTGACCGGAATAACCTGGTTGGTCCCTTAGGCTATGAGCTCGAATCCACCGGCCGAAGAATCTCCACGTGTGTGGTGGTACTGATCCACGACTAAATTTGTCGTGGTCACAAAGTCCTTCGTGTCGAGAGTAATACCAATGGGGGACTATATCAGAGGTGATCTCTCTCTGATCCAGATTCAAATTACGATCTGTGGATGAGTGAATGAAATGTATGAATGAAGTTCGCCCCGTAAAAAGGGTTGTGACGCTTGAATACTAAATTGTATTCTTGGCCTTAGATGGCATTACTGAAAATAAATAACAGACAAACAAATCGGATTAAATCGCAATGGCTCATTAGTCAGCGGGCTGATCAATGACATGTGTCATTAGAAACTAGAACTTCTAAAATATATTCTCATTCAATTTTAAATTACAGCCATCAAAAGTCATCTGTCGGTCTGTATTTTTATAAGTATGTAAACTTAATAATTCAAAAACACATTATTTTAAAAATAAGAAAATTGATTTCTGATTTTGTAGTTATAATTATAGCTCTGTGACAAATTTTGACTTCAATATGTCGAAAAAAAAAGCCATCCAAAATGCATATCTGATTTTCTTATACTTGTGCATTAATTGTATCCACGCAATTAATTGCAAAAGACTGAATGTTAATCGCTCTTTCATAATTATTTTGTCAATTCCATTTAGTTAATAATATGCAAATGCATCTATTAGTATGCGAATAAATTTTAGGAAGTCTATTCCTCTGGATTTTCGGTCGCGGTGGCCTGGTGGTAAGGTCTCGGCTTCGGAACCGGTTCGAGACCCAATTCTACCGAAGAACCGCCTTGTAAGCGGGTTTGGTGCACTTTAAATCCGTTGGAGCCAAACGTCTTCCAGCTGGTTTTGTGTGGAAGTTCGGAGTGGGGAAGCTAGCTTAGATGTCGTCCTCGTTATCTGACCGTGGTTCAAAATGGCGAGGTCCGTCCCAATATAGTCCTAGTGTTGCTTGAAAACAGTACGTTAATATAAATAAACTAAACCCTCTGGTTTTTCTGTTGACTAAACGGCGAGAGCTAGAAACGTAATTTATATCTCATCTTTTTGACTGCTCAGCGCTAATATCTGTTCTGAAATTTTGATTTAGAAACCAAATACCTGTTGTTGTTGTCGTTTCTATAAAGGTGCAAAGTGCAAATGAAATCTATATTCCACCAAAAGTCTTTTTGACGAGATTTGCCAGTTCTGGAGCCTGACGGCCATGGTGAACCTCAATTGGTGGTGCTCCAAGCGGTTTGACAGTTAAAAACATGTTCTGGAGTCAGTTGGGACTGAGGACAGTGCTTGCAGTTGGGACAGGATTCAATACCAATTGGTGATATCTTCATGCCCTTGAAATATCCAGTTCGTAGTCAAGCTATTGTATTGGGCAGTCTAGGTTTGGGATTGTTGCCTTGCCAAAATGCTGATCGTAGATCCTTCGCCTGGCAACAGCATTTGCGTCTGTACAGGTGACTGTGCGAGGTTGCTCTTCATCACGTGCTTCTTTTGCAAGGGCATCTAAACATTCATCCTCCTCGATACCTACATGAGCAGGAATTCACTGGAGAATGCATGGTATATTTAGTGAGTGAAGAAGGGAATTAATTTCTACATCAGTGCTGTCTCTGATGTAAAACTCTAAATCAGAGCTGATTTATAGTCTGAGAAAATTACTATTTCTTCAATCGAGTCATCAAAGGGAGAAAAATAGAGACAATGGGTTACAGCCTCTTTAATAGCATTTAGTTCACTAGAAAAGTTTGTAGAAATTTGGTCAGCGGGTATTTTAAGCTTGACGTTTTCTGAGGGGCTCTATTACTGTCGAAATCAGAGGAACCATCTGTATAGACAATTGCACTGTTATCTTTTGCAAGTGAACGACTGTATCTTCCCCTTTCTGTAATAAAACTTGAACACCAAATGCCTAAAATCAATAATCTTATTCTTTGCTTTTTTAAGATAGCATTTTTATACACACATGGGCTGTAAAGCAGATCGTCTACCCACTATCAAAGATAGATACGGACCTGCATATCTATATCTATCTTCTATCTATATCTTTCTATACTTATAATAAAGCCCAATGTGTGTGTGTGTGTGTGTTGGCGCTCTACAGGCCAGACCGTTGGACCTACAGCTACCAAATTTGGTACATGTATACCTTGGAGGTCGGGAATGTGCACCTCGGAGCCCCTTTTTGAATTTTTAATTAGAATTTGAATTAATTAAAATTTAAGCGAAATTTCGACGTTTTTCCGCTATAACTTCCGAAAATATAATCGGACAAACATGATTTTTACATCAATTTAAAGATTAAAAAATTAGCTTTCTAACGGTATCAATTTTTTTAATTTATAATGTAAGCGTCTATTTTTAACGAATTTTTAAAGAAATATTTTAACCATGTTTTTATGACGTGACTGGATAAAATAAAAGAATGCCGAAAGTTCAAATAAAAAAATTATCATCGCAAAATAAATCTACAGAAATGCAACTTTTAAGCACGTGACTGGATAAAATAATATAAATATAAAATGTGATATTTTCATTGAAAAATAAATGCAAAGCAAAGGTTTCTACAATCGTTTGCAATATCTATATCATTAACTCAATAAATCTTTATTTACGGTAAACCTGATTGAATTTAGACAGGATATGCATTGAAGTCCCTACTTAATGGCATATTTATGTAATCGTTTGCAATATCTGTATCATTAATTTAATAATTTTTTTCCCTTTCTCGCTTTCTTTAAAAAAACATATTTAATATTTTGGCAACATCACCGATTTTTTTTTTTAATATTTTGGAAGCATAATCGATGGTTAAAACTAACTGATTTATAAAATTAAAGAATATTATTAGGAAAAGGTGTACTTTTAGAACTTTCCGTCCATCATCTTAAAGAAAATATTAATTTCAGGTCAATCAATGCCCGGAATTACTTCAAGGCTAATGAATATGTGATTTAATTGAAAATTTTAGAACGCTTTACTCATGGCGAACCAGCTGGTCGCCAAAGGCGGCTAGTTCTTTATAAAAGTTATAAACTCACGCTTCTAGGAGGTTAAGGTTTTGAATTACCACTCTCGCATCGCTTGAATACACAAACAATCATCCATTCATGGATTGGGAGTGAAATTTTCTGTAGATCTATATTTGTAAAAATAAAGATCATGTTATAAATATCTTCCGTATAGATTTGTGTGTTATCGTACTCACATGCTTAGGGACTGAAAATAAACACATTTACTATAGATAGATTTTTTTTTTAAATTTTAATAAATTATTTTGATAAAAATCTACCGTTTAATGAATTATTTTCATAAAAATCTACTATTTAATGAATTATTTTAATAAAAATTTACTATTTAATGAATTATTTTACCATTTAATGAATTACTTTAATAAATATCTATCTTATTAATGAAAAACTATCATTTTGAAGAAAAGTCTTAATACTTCGAGTTCCGAATCTGATTTTAATTTCTAATTTTATCTATTCCTAATATAGGAATAGAATTTTATATATTCCTAAATCATATTCCTTCTTTCATATACCAAGTTCGTTTTATTGTTTTCATAGACGCAATTCCAAGAGTGGTTGACTTGAGCCATTCCCAAACTGTGATTCATCAAAACCGCGGGGCTGCATTTTTTGTCTATTATTACATTACTTTGTTTGACATGCTTCTCGTACAAGAAAAAAAACAAAAACTAAAAAATTAACTAATTTTGGATGGAGAATATCCTTTTCTGGACTCTCAACGAACCCATTATTATTTTTAGGGTTACACAATATTTCTATTCTTTTTTTTCTTCGGCACAATATAGAGTATAATGTAAAATCACAAAAAGCTAGTTCTCAAAATTCTGGCTAAGAACGGACTCTTAAGTTAAGTGACTCAAAGTCTTCTATATCTTCACACAAAGAATAGTTTTGTACTCAATTTTAAGCAGCCTTTAACGGAAAGGGCAAGAAGAGCTGTGGTTTGGAACATATGAGTTTCGAAGCTAGTTTGTAGTATTTTTCAGCATCATTTACGACTCAGAAATTTATTGCCGTCGTATTCGTAAAATTGTTATATATATGTAAATATAAAAGTGTTATATGTATAAAAGTGTATTATGTATAGTTGACAAATACCATTATCTGGGATGATTTCCCGAACATTTTTAAGATGAGCGTTTGTGTTTGAGTTAACAATAATGCACACTAACTTCTTCTTGCACACAGCCGACCACCCCGCCACCACTGAACGTAGCAGTATCGACAGGATTGTTGTGGTCGACTGTAATGCACACTAACTACCATGCATCGGAAAGAAAGTTATTATAAAATAAGATTATTTTTTTTGAAAGTCAAAAAAGAAATCCATAGATCCAGGTATGGATGTCTAGGGAGTGAAATAAATCCCATTCATATCTGCCAATAGTTGAATTATAATATCAGATATCAATATGTGATAAGTATTTCTTCTTTATTCGATTGCAAAATGTTTACTCATTAGAAAAACTTTCTGAATATTGATGCAGGCGTATGTCTTATCTCGCCACCAAAGCATTTTTACTGTTACAGTAGCATGTCTGCCCTCAGCTCCTACAGCAAAGAAACATGTTAAAGTTATATTGTATTTGTCGTATCTTAATCTCCATTTGGGATACAAGCTTACTTCATTTAGATCATATAATTATGTTACCAAGTTTTCTTCATACTCCATTTAGAGTTTCCATTAGTTTAGTCCATTTAGAAACTCCCGAGTTTCAATTACTAGTATTACTTTCAGTCAATCGTAAAAAATTCTTTGAAATGCGTTTGTTTCTAATTGCAGTCACTTCTCATTGACAAGCTCGCAGGCTAAAGAGCCATTGCGACTTATAGCGAATTGCGGGTCTTTTGTTTTTCCAATAGCGCCATCCAGGTCCAAGAGTACGGGTTAGCTACTCAAGCGTCACAGCCCTTTTTACAGGGAGGACTTCATTCACACATCGTAATTTCTTTCACAGATCGTAATTTAGACCTGGATGAGAAAAGGATAGGCTCTGAATCAGTATTCCCAGTGGTATTACTCTCAACAAGGAGAACTTTGTGACCACTACAGATTTATATACGCTCCACTCACCATATACATGAAGATTATTCTGCCAGCGGGGTTTGAACTTACAACCTAAATGATACGTGTAAAACGCCCTACCATCTAGGCTACTCGGCCCGCGTTTGTTTTATATTAAAGTTAATAATTAAATTTTAAATTATCTCATTGTTTTAAATTTGATATACTTTTTCTTGTAAACACCCGACCACCCCGCCGCCACTGAACGCAGCAGTATCGACAGGATTTAAATTTGATATGCTGAATGACTTCTAATACATATATATATATGGTCCATTTGCTATTTCAAAATTTTTGTAGACTTTCCAAACAATTATTATTGTATTTTTTCTCTCTAAAATTTTTCTAAACCAGGTGCCTTCAATTGTCGATCTCGACAAGTGGTTGAAAGTGTGATCACAGATTAGTTACCCCTACCGGGCCTTAAACTAGGCAGACAAACTGTCTGAATTGAATAATTCTAGAACCACCTATCATACTGGAAGCTTCTCACCCACCTCTCTGAGATACCCCCATTGGAATCAGTGGCGGATTTCCGCACTGGGGGCGGTAGCGATCGCCTCGTGTCTCGAGGTGTAAAGGAGCCACAAAATTTACTTAGATGTGTATCATGGTGTTAAACAAAATGTAAATTCAATTGCTCAAGTCTACCCTTTGATATGATTCACAGAATTGTCTATTTTTACTATTTCTTTAAAGAAAAAGGTGTTCAATTATCGTTAAAAGTGTTGATGAAAAAGTATAGAATTAAGTAAAATTCTTGTGGAATCAAAACGTTGAGTCTGCACATTCTTTTTTTAAACTTTATAAGCTCAGAATACTTTCTCATCACTCTGTCTTTCCTATTCGCACAAATACAGCATATTTGCCAGGGTTTCGATAAATAGCCTTTATCTTAAAATTGAATTTTCTTGAAATCATGAAGAATGAAAATTGCTCAGGAACTAAATGTCTGTTGCTTTAACCTTTTATTTACCGTAAAATATCATATAATAAAGATATAAGCGAAAATAATCATATAGTAAAGATATAAGCGAGATTTAAATGGTTCTTTTAAGTACCGACAGTAAATAAAGGGTTAAATTATGCGTACATGATAAAATACAAGATTCTTCGGTTGAAAAACAATAAAAAAATGACTTAGTATATAAATTGGGTTGATGAAAGGCATAATATCTACACAAATAAAAAATAAAATCTATAAATTCATTAGGAATTGCCTTCCAATACATAACGATATCACAAAACGAATATTAAGATAAAGTTAAAACTGAAATACGTTTATCTTGCTACAGTAGAGTTTACAGCGAAGGAGCCTCAAAATATTTCAGAGCCTATGGCCTCACATTTCCAAAAACCGCTCCTGGTTGGGACGATACATCTGTTGCATCCGAGTCTTTTACTCAAAGATAAAATTTCATTTAAAATTATTTATTGAATATATATGGCGGAAAACATAAAGCATTACGCAAAGAAAGTACTGGTAATGAAAGATAAAAAATAATAATAATAAAGAAACAAAATAGGGGACTTTTCAACGAGCAGATTTCTTATATATACTATCTGGTACCCGGCGCGTTGCTGCCGCCGAAAAAAACAATAAGTGTAATAAATCAATAATTTAGAAATATTTTATCGAAATAGTATATGAAATACGAAAAAATAAATATTCATTTTTATATATAAGATTTGAGAATTCTTTCAGAATTATAAAACTTGGTGTTCTTCCAGAATGGTAACGAAAGAAACTGTTTATTGTGTCTCGTTTAATATTCGTTCAGAATTCTCAAATTTAATTTTAGAAAATGTGATTAAAATATTTTCTTTTAAAATTGATTAAACATATTTATACCATAAAATCGCTAATATAATTGAAAAGATAATTTTTGAAGATTTTAGATGGTGCAAAATTATTTGTTCTGCAATATTTTTAGTGGTTACTGCGAAAAACGCTTAAATTTAATTAAAGCATAAAACTCACAGAGTGGGTTTCACCAAAACTTTTTCGCATACTCTGTAATAAAATTGTTACCTTTGAAAAGGACTTTGCATGGCATTTGCGTACTATAATTGCAAAATATAAACCTTCAACTTGGATTTAGAATTTCTACAGAATCTATTGTCTTCTCGGCGAGTTATTTTGAGGTTAATCCTTGGTAAATAGACGCGGCTGAGATTCAATTTTTTTTTATTTTAGATAATTGTACTACCCCTATAACCATCCCGTAGATGTAAACATTAAGCTGAGCAAGTTTCGTCGCAATCGGATGAACGGTTTAAGAAGACATAAGAGACATACAGACAAACATTCATTTTTATTTATATAGATAAACGACATTTTGCAATATACACCTGTCGCGTCTCTGTGTGTTGCTTATAGCTGCTGCTTTTTGCAGCAAGAACGAGAATTCTAAAAAAATTCAAAGTACCGAGGAAAAAATATGTAATTATAAATTTTGATTTATTGTAAAAAGTGGATCGCAATGTATTAAAGTTTAGGAATCCCCTGTTCTAAACCTCTGATTATTTCAAGAGCACCTCAGAAATTCGCAATAAACAATTTTTTACAAGGATATTTCAGGCTCATTAGCTTGCAGAATCTGATTTTTAATTCGATATACCAGGTAGCTGCCTAGAGGCGATAGGCCAAGAAGCGATCGCAAGCAGGTCAGCACAATAAACAAATAAGTAGCAAAATAAATAAATTTTCACTATATATATACGAAATCTATAGATGATAAACTATTAGAATAATATTAATACCTTATAAAGCATAGTCTTTCGGGTTATTATAAGTTTCATTGCATTCATGTAGAATAATTATGGAAATCGGACATCTATTTCAATAATATTTTGTACAAACGTGAATGCCAGTATGGAGTCATAATAGATTAATTTTTGAAAAAGCAAGTACATCTTCACAAAATTAATAATATATATATATATATATATATATAATTAAATTCTTAGCATACAAATAAACGCTGAAATACGAACTTAAATTCAACATCTTAATAAAAGATGTGCCTTATAATATAATTGTCTAGGGTTACGACATATCTACTTCGACTCTGGTAGAATATTTTGTCAGAATAGTTTATTATATTAGGCACTCGCTTTTCTTAAGACGCTTTTTTTTTTCCCCACGCTATTTATATTCAGTATACTTAATTTTCTCCGAAACCTACATGCAAAAATAATATCTACAAATTACGAACACAAGATACAAAATTCTTTCAAATGTTTTAAATAATAGAGCATTGAATAAAGAGCTATCAAATTCGGTATGTAAATATTTCTTTTATAATAAATGCTTGTAAAAAAAGGGAGTTTTAAATGTTTTAAATTTTATTTGGTATTTAATTGAACTGCCAAAATTTTCTCCTAATAAATTCAGAACCTATTTTAAACTTTTTAAAAATTAACTTTTAAGTGAAACGAATTTTATTGTCGTGCAATTTTTCTCCAAACATAATGATTATTTAAAACTAATAAATGTATTTTATAATGTTTTTCATTTTTTAATAAGGGTAGCGATGATTTCGATACAAGTTTTTGCGTGAATTTTAAAAATTTTAATTTTTGGCTATTTAATTTAAAGTAAATTTAAAAAACTAAAATAAAGATAAATCAGTCAGGTCACTATTTGATTATGCTGAGACATTTCGGCCGGGAAAATCAAATTTTTCCTTTACATTTTTAACGATTGTTTTATACAAACTTCTAGTGTTGTTTGTAAGTTTTGATTATTTAAAAAAAAATTAGGTAGTAAGAAAAAACACAGTTTTCTTCATTTCACACAAGAAATTATAAAAGTACTTTCAATAAAATTAGCATTAAGCTGTAACATACAACATTTAGTAAAGGAGATTGTTTTTAACTCAATTTCTTATAGTGTAATACATAAATGTTTAATAAAAAATGCGCAGAACATTTAGTGATTAATATTATCAAACAAGGTTGGGGAAATTCTATAGCATAGGGTGCAACCATAAAATACCCACAACGAATTATTTCTGTCTTTTTAAATAATTTCATGCTAAAAATTATGAGAATTACTTCAAATATTAAAAATAAATTTATATATGAAGCATTCAGTTTAGCCATTTATTATTTACAAAAGAAACTGCAAAAAAAGTCTAAATTTTAAAAAATGGAATGCGAGCTAAATCTAAAATACATGAAACAAAATTGACAAGTAAGAAATAAATTTTTTTAAAGGAAAAGATATTCAATTCATTTTTGCCTATAAGATGGCGCTACAATCTAAAAAAATGTGTTTTCGAAAGTTACGTAACATAAACAACATATTTATATATCCTGATTATCAACTTGTGATCAAAATTAAATGAAAACCAATAAATAAATAAATTACAAAAAGAAAGAAAAATATTTCAGAGCATTAATAACACAAAATAAGTTTTCGAAAGAAAAATTCAAGTGTTAGAGTTAAAACCACCCCGCTGGTCGTCTGTCAGGAGAGTATCTCAACTCTAAAAAATTGCGCGAAATTTGTGTTTTTTTTGTGTGTTTTTTTCGTGTTTCAGGTTTCAATGTTTTGTGATATTCGAGTTTTGACTTTTGTTGATCCGACCAAAGCGGAGAACTCGTTCAGGAGCATAGGCCGGAAACAAAACCTCCATTTAACATTACAGCAATCTCCCACAATTTATATTTAATTTAAGAACAAAGCTTCAAAAGCTAAATAAACATTCTTTGTTTCAAGATTTTTTTCGTAAAAAAGTAAATAATTGCTGTTTTTTGAATGTGAAACTTAAAATGCTCTGGTAAACATAAATATAGAGTTATATTGAATGGGAAATTTTTAAATGATTTTGAAGAAACACAATGTAATAATTATGTTTACCTTTTTGCTGTTACTGTCGCAAAAATTTGCCCTAGAATAAATTTTCTTCCCATTATTGGAATTTGTTGCACTCAAAAGGTAAAAGAAAATTATTATATTTATTTGATCCCTTGCCTATCAGATATTTAATTAATTTGTTTGATATTCAGAATTTAGTATATTTTCCTTTATGAAATGTATTACTATTCAATATTACAAATATGATTGTGTATTTGGAGCAATGCTTTTAATAATAGATTTAACAAATGCCAAACACTTTGTAATATGAATAATGATTTATGTTCACATTAAATAATTCAATGGGAATTTTTTAATTAAAAAAATTTAAAAGATGCCAAAATTATTAAAGGAGGAATACTGATTATTTAAACAAAGAATGCATGTAGGATATTTCTTTAATAAAATATTAATTCTCCTCTCTAGAATTTAAAAACTTTCTTTTATTAGAAACCCTCACAAGAGTGAAGTGGTGGCAGCATTAGATAAATTCCTTTTTTTTTAAATAATTTATACTTTAGAAAAAGGTAGGATAAAATGAATAGTTCTGAAAACAAATAATAATTGTAAAATTTATTCATATTGATTTTTCTTAATTCATAATCAGATGATGCTTCAGCTATTATTCTGTAATCTGTAAGATCACATTTTTATGATACAAGCACAAAAAGTATACCTCATGGTAGGTTGTATACATTCAAAAAATCAAGATACATATTGGTTTTAGTCTTTTATTTGTAATTTAAATACTTCATAGGGTATATAAGAGATTTACAAAACCATATCTTGTTGATTTGTGATAGAACACAGTATACTTTTGTTGATATGAAAAATGATACAAACATTCCTTGTCTATTTCCACACTAGTCATACTTTACATCCCTCACTAGTCATACTTTACTCTAAATATGCTTGTACTATTAAAAGAAAAAAATAATAAAATTGTAGAAAAAAAAGTTGAAAGTCAGAAAACCATCTACACAATATCTCAAATGTTGTTCACTTTTGATTTCTGAAATGATTAAACTTTAAATTTGCTAAAAATTCTTTGAAAGATTTCTGAAGTTATATGATATACCCAATCTATAAAGGAGAAATAGAAAAGAAAACTGCAGCACAAATTTTGCTTGGCAGGTTGCAATGATCTTGAAAGTAAGTAATGGAAATTATTTGGCTACAATAGAGATGGTGGAATATTCTAGAGTTTTAAAGAAAATCATTGATTTGTTCTCCATGGAAAACGTTATTATTATTATTGACACTGCCACTGATGGAAGATGTGACTGCTGCACATTGTTAATCATCAAAAATAACATGATGATAATTTTTTTTTTTTTATATAACCCTGGTATTCTACCAAAAATTGTGCCTGAGAAATCTAATGCAGAAATTTAGAAAAAAGTTGGAAGAAGTATTCAAGCAGGAAACATATAGTTTTTTTTATTTTTTTTTTAGATAAAATATTTACTGTTTAATGATGGGGGTATTGGCTAATCAAATTTATAGTAGCAAAAACTGTATTAAATCTTAATCGTTTTTAAAAACTATCAATAAAATAGAAAAGCATATACAAATGAACTTTATAGAATAATCAGTTCTTTAATTGAAAGACTAAAATAAGATGAAGTGCCTTGCTCGGCATAATTAATTTTCTGTTTTTAAATTTTTTTTTTAATGTTCAACCTGAATTCTGCTAATATGTTCTGTAATATAAGTTCTAAATAATAATATATAAATTCTTTGTATACTATCTTATATAATAAAAATAAATTTTTAAGAAATTCAATGTCAATTTAAAAAAAAATCTTTAAAAGTTGATGCTTTTACTAATGAGACAAAGCTGTAGTGTAATATAAAAGTACTTCTCTGCTCAAGCTATAGTCCAGTGCTTTGGTCCTTAGTAAACATTGAGTATTTCAGGTGTCATGATTAACATGATGGCTAATAAATACAGGCTTTTGCAATTGATTTTACTGTCCTTTCAAAAACATTGAAATCCTGTAAATTTTCAAAAAAGCAGAGAGGTGACTAATTTTTAAATGTGATTTAATTCATATTTTAGAAAAACCAATTAATATTTATTCTATTTAATTATACTAAAAAATATACATTTCCCAATAATTCATTAAAATGGTAAAAGAATTTAGCTCTTAAGAGAACTTATTTACTCAGGAATTGCTTTTGACTTCAAATTTTCTTTCATTTTGTATTTGAATAGAATCCACAAGAAAACTTTGAAAATGCATGAAAAATTAAGAAGAATAGTAAATATGATGTAGGAATTTAGAGCAGAATTTACTAGAGGAATATATTTAACTATCCTTTGAAAGATTATTTTTTTAAAGATTGAATATATGATATCAAGATAATATTGAACTAAGTAATAAACTGATTCAAAATGAAATGCATTCTTTCTATTTAATTATAAATTTATATGAATTGAGTCTTTACAAGTTTGAAGTGAATATCTATCACTTAATGTAATATTTTTAAAAATGAACAATATGATTCACCATGACAAATTAATTGAACTCAGGATTAATAGTGAAAAAGTCCAAATGTATTGTGACCACTTAGAATGGAAAAATAACTTACATGGATTAATAAAAAGTGGATTATTGGAATAGATCAAAAATGGAACTGGTTATAGCTCTATACTTTTATTGTTGAGTTGGATCTGAAATTGGGCCATTTAGCCATATAGAATTTTGATACAGATAATTATGTGATCTTTACAGCTGAAGTTAATATTGTAAATATTGCTGTTGAATATATAATTAAACAATGATATATTTATCATTCACTTTATATTCAAAATCAGAATTTATGGCTTTATAGCTTTTACATGGAAAGAAAGAGAGTGTTGAATAATATTCAGAATAAAATAATTAAGTGTGATCATAAAATAAAAACAGAAATTAAATAAGCTGAAAATTTGCAACTAAAATGATTACACATTAATTACAAATTTTTCGACTCAAAGTTTCAGATTAAGATGTATTTTTAAAAATTCTTGGCCCTTTGCATGTAAAATCATCCAATTCTATGAAAGGTAGAATTACTTGGAGATTTATTGGAATGCTATATTTAATATTTTTGTTTGTAGTTTTCAAAATTTTCAGGCATGCTCTGCATTAACATTGTTTTTTACAGTTGATGACTATTTTACATTTCTTTTTTTTTTCTCCATACATTTTATTTTTTATATTATTTGGTCATTCTCATCATATTTAATTGCAAAATTCTTTTTAAAATATTATTTTTATTCCACTGATTTTAATTGCTAAGTTCAACTTTTTTGAAACTGTCATTGATTTTGTCAGTATTTTTCTTAATTTTTGTGCATTACATGTCATATTTAGTATTTAGATAAAAACCTAAATTTATCTAACTTCCAGATGGTTAAGTAATTGAATATTCTTCAACAGTAACAAGCATTTTCAAAAATTGTATGAAAATTGATTTAAAAAATTTTATGAAAATGAAAGGAGCAAATTCTACAGAAATAAAATTTGTGACATTGAGAAACTAATTTTTTAAACTCTTATGTATTGTAAAAGTAATTATTATTTTCAGAATTTATCATTGAAGAATGCCACAATTTACATAATTTGTAATTGAAATTTTAATTCATTGTTAATTCTTTCAAAATTTGATAATGATCTTTTCTTTGTTTATAGATCATATGTATATATTTTTCGAAACCAGACAAAGACTGTTCATTTCCATGAAGAATATTTTTTCCTAGTTTATCTTAGTAGGACTCTCCTTAATTAATGGCCAGTAAAAACCATTATGAAATATTTTGCGTAAGTTTTTTTTCAAACTAATTTTGTTTGATATACCATTGTTATGTTATTTTGTTTATACTGTACCCAAATGCATTCTGCTCTAGCCGAAATCTTGATGTCACTTAAATCTGCTTCACAATAGAATGTATCCTGACTTCCTCTTTCCAAATAACCATGCCAATTCCTGAATTAGAAGTGGGGTTTCGTAGTATTGCTTCTTCCCAAGAATCCAGAATAGAAATTCAGAGAAAGATTTTTCTTTTTAGATTTAAAGAACATTCTTTCCAAGATAAGTAATGTATATATATTCAAATATTTTTGTGTTTGCAAATAGCATGTATAGTTTTTGTATTTGTTGTCTTTATATATGTATCTGTCCTCATTTGTTGCAGCCTTATTTTGTTAGTAAATTTATTATTATTTCCTGAAATTTGTAATCACAAACAGATTGTGAGCCTATTTACGCAGAATAGCATAGGTTTTCAGTTTTTCTTCAGTAGTTAAAATGCAAAGCCATTGTTGTTTCTTATTTGAAACTCAATCAGCTCATTGCTTTCATTTTTCTTAATCTATAATAAAAGTCCCTTTATCAAATGTTAGTTAGTACATGTTAGACATTGCACAATTTGAGTGATAGTCACAGCAATGGATAGTATAGGAGCATCTTCCGATATCTCTTCCTTTTACATTCATTGTATTGTCTAAATAACTAATAGATAATAGTTGCTGGAGCATGAATTATTATGTTATGTTTGTATATTATTTATTACATTATGCTATGTTTATACTGCAGTTCATCTCCATAAATTTTCTATCGATATCTTAACATATCCAATTAACTTTAAGATGACAAAAATAGAATTTTTATACTTTATATTTTAAGAAGATTTATAGAGGAAATAACAAAATTGTGCTCATTTTTAATCAATGTTTAAAGAAAAAATTGCTTTCTAAATTACATTTTTCATTTCCTAACTATATATATGTCTTGTTTGGTGATTCTAAATCAAACAATCTGATCTACAGAATTTTAATAACATGTTCATATGCACATTCATTATTATTAATGATAGATATTTTTATTTATGTATATTTAAATTATTATTTAAAATTTTAAATGATATAAAATTTTTATTTTATAGCAAGTTTAAATAAAGATAACATTCAGTAATAATATTTTTTTTTTAAATAAACTTTATAATGCTTCTCTAAATTGATGTAACATTCTATCAATACATTTTTTAAAAATTAAAGAAATAAAAAGTAAAGTAGTTTGTGAGCTTAGTTATAATTAGTTCAATTCCTTTATTTCAAATAACTTGTGTGTATAAATAAATACTTAATAAAATAATAAAACAAATATTATATCTAAAATACTATTTAAACGGAAAATTTTTAAATCTTGAAAAAATAAAATTGAGTGGAACAATTACATATGAGTAAGACATCATGGTAAAGGTCAAATTTTAAAGTATTGAAAAAATTTTCAAAAATCGTTGCTGAAAACTTGCAAAATTTCGTGTAATTTTCAAGTAATTGAATATTTAGAAGTTGACATTATATGTTTCTCTTCTCATAAAATATGGAAGGGTTTTTTATATTTAGTCATGCAATACAAGCACACCAACCAATGCTAATTAAATATATTAATACTTTTTCCTTGATACTATGACTGCATACACTTTCTTTTGTATTTATTGGTTCTTATTTAAAATACATATAATAGTTGTCATTATTGAATGATGTAATTAATTCCATCTTAAAATTTTACATATTTATATTGATATAGTTTTTTTTTTTTTTTTCCTTTTGATAAAGTCTTACTACTATAATAGCTGAATCGAATGAATATTCAAAATATACGCTCATAAAAGGGTTTTTTAAAAATTTACGAATTATCTTAACACAAGAAATCAAAGTATTTTATTCTGTATTCTAATAATACAATAATATTGTAAATTTTAACTTTTAACTCTCTCCACAAAAACTTGTTATTGAATGAAAAAAATTATTAACTATTCCAATTAAATGTAAAATAAAGTGCTTTTCTATTGAATTAATGTATATTGAGTTTAAGATCTCTTTTTTATTTTTGTATTTTTTCTTGATATTTTTTTAAATGCAAATAAATGTTTTTTTTATTTCTTAATATGTTTGCTTTAAAAATATTGCTACACTTTTAGATTACCATTTGCTTTAAGCTTCGAAAATTGTCTTTAGTATTTTACCTAACATTTCAAATTATAAAGTGTGTGTTTTAAACAAGATCAGATGTATTTTTATGATAACTGTTTATGATTACTTATATAAATAATAATGTAATATTAACTCAATCTATTTATATTTTTTAATGTTCTATTTATAAGTTGGGTCATATTAACATTTCTCATTATAAAGAGAAGTCTACTGTCTACTTACAAAATTTTTATATAATCAAATTAAGAATATTTAAAACAGTTCAAAATTATATTTGCTATTTTTAATTTTCTTTACTTAATGAATTCTATTCTTTTAAGTAATATTTTAAATAAAGTTATTAAAATTCAGTTTCTGTTAGAAAAATCATTACAAAGGCTATCATAAAAATACCATCAAATTAGAGAAAACCAAACTATGAATTAAAAATAACCAAACATATTTTTTTAATAATTTAAATCTTTATTGGAATGTTTCTTTGAAAAATACAATATATAAATAAACACATATATTGATGAATGAAAACAGTACTTACATAGACTAGATTTAAGTAGCTCTACCATGCACACAGAATGTATTTACATTTAATTTTATAAAGTTTAAAGTCCTAGATAAGAATTTCAATCAACTTCTTCAATCGTTGGACCACCTGCTGTTGTTTGCTGATTAGCATTAAATCCATTTCCGGCTGGATTAAAACCACCAGTTGCTTGATGCATTTTTGTCATGAAAGGACTCAATTCTGACTGCACCTCTTTCAATTTGTGTTCTATCTCATCCTTCTCAGCTAAGGTGTTGTTGTCTAACCATCGGATAATGTTTTCACAGGATTCTTTCACTTTAGCTTTATCTGCAGATGATAATTTTTCTTCAGGAGCTGATTCTGCTGCTTGTTTCACTGAGTATACATAGCTCTCAAGGTTATTTCTAGCAGATACTTTTTCTCTCTGTTCTTGATCTTCTTTCTCATACTGCTTGGCTTCATTCAGCATTCTCTCAATCTCTTCTTTTGAGAGGCGTCCTTTGTCATTAGTGATAGTGATACTCTGTGACTTTCCAGAACTCTTATCGAGTGCAGAAACATTAAGAATTCCATTAGCATCCATGTCGAAAGTGACTTCAATTTGTGGTACACCTCTTGGTGCTGGTGGTATCCCAGACAGCTGGAATCTACCAAGGAGATGATTATCTTTCGTCATGGCTCTTTCACCTTCATAGACTTGAATATCTACACCAGGTTGGTTATCAGAGTAGGTTGTAAATACCTGGGAAGTCTTGCATGGAATTCTTGAATTTCTTTCTATGATCTTTGTCATCACTCCACCAGCTGTCTCAATGCCTAGAGATAAGGGTGCTACATCTACAAGCAACACGTCTTTAATTTTATCATCTGTGCTTCCAGTAAGGACTGCAGCTTGTACAGCTGCTCCATAAGCCACAGCTTCATCAGGATTGATTGACATACACAGTTCTTTTCCATTGAAGAAGTCTTTCAACAGTTTTTGAATCTTGGGAATTCGAGTAGATCCACCAACCAAGACTACATCATGGATGCTACTTTTGTCTAACTTTGCATCTTTTAATGCACGCTCTACAGGCTCCAATGTTGAACGGAAGAGATCCATGCACATTTCCTCAAATCTTGCTCTTGTTATCTTGGAATAGAAGTCTATTCCTTCGAAGAGGGCATCTATTTCAATACTAGCTTCTGAACTGCTGGATAAGGTTCTTTTGGCTCTTTCACATGCAGTTCTTAATCTTCGTACAGCCCTTGGATTAGTTCTGATGTCCTTTCGATGCTTGCGTTTAAATTCTTCGATGAAGTGGTTGACCATTCTGTTGTCAAAGTCTTCACCTCCCAAGTGAGTGTCACCAGCTGTGGATCTTACTTCAAACAAGGAACCTTCATCAATAGTTAAGATGGAAACATCAAAGGTTCCACCACCCAGGTCGAAAATGAGGACATTTTTCTCACCTCGAAGATTTTTGTCCAGTCCATAAGCCAGTGCAGCTGCTGTTGGTTCATTGATGATTCTGAGTACATTCAGACCAGCAATCTTTCCAGCATCTTTTGTAGCTTGTCTCTGAGAGTCATTGAAGTAGGCTGGAACAGTGATGACAGCATCTGTCACTTTCTCGCCCAGATACATTTCTGCAGTCTCTTTCATTTTGGTCAGCACCATTGCACTGATTTCTTCTGGGTTGAATAGCTTCTCTTCACCTTTGAATTCTACTCGAATCTTGGGTTTGCCTCCATTGTTGATAACTTTAAAAGGCCAGTGCTTCAAATCTTGCTGTATTTTCGGGTCATCGAATTTTCTACCAATAAGTCTCTTTGCATCGAAGATGGTGTTCTCAGGATTCATAGCTACTTGAGATTTTGCAGCATCTCCAATCAATCGCTCAGTATCCGTAAAGGCAACATAGCTGGGAGTTGTTCTGTTACCTTGATCATTGGCAATAATTTCCACACATCCGTGCTGGAACACACCGACGCAGGAGTAGGTCGTTCCCAAATCAATCCCAATCGCTGGCGCTTTTCCACTAGGCATCTTCACAACAGTCGTTCAAATCGTACGGCAAACTCAAAATATCAGTCTTTCTAAAATGCCGAAAATCGCAATATCAATAGCAGAAATTCGCAGAAAAAACCTTGCTTAAAGCAAGAAGTCGCAGTTTTCTCAAACTCAGGTAATCGCTATTTCTCAATTATATCTGCCGTGCTTCCCTGCTACTCTCCTATTTATAGGTTTGAAGAAACACCGAGAAATTTCTGGCTCTCCGCTGGTGCTGCCATCTGATGTCGAATGTGTCTGCAATTACTAGAAAGTTCTACTCTCTTCGTGTGTAGAAGAATAGTAAATGCTAGAAATTTCCAGACAATGTTAATGAAGAAAAACATGTTTTCATGTGTCTCCATCTGTAGTCTGTAATATAAATGGATAGAATGGGATATTAATGTAAATTATCAGGTATTTTTATTCGATTCTAAAAAAAAAATTATGTTCTTGAACTATCTTAGATGCGTTGGAATTTCTCTATCACGTAAAAAAAAAATGTTTTGAGTTTCAAAAAAGCTGCTATCAATGTTTAATTTTATTTTTTAATTACGAATAAAATTCAACTCGAAACTCGAGAATTTTCGAGAAGCATTCAGTATTTTCTCTTTCTATTAATTACTATGCAGGAATTTTTTTAAAAAAAGTCTTGAGGTATAGTGGGAAGAGATTTTTAAATTTCATGTTAAAATTCCGGAAATAATGTATAACTTGAAATTGCAGCATTCTAATGAAATTTTCATTCTTTTCCTTTCTATATTTCTTTGCTAAGTCTTTTTTAATGCAACATTTAAAAATCCGTATAATATTTTATTTCTATTATTTTGATCATAACATTACATGCAATTGAATAAAAATTGTATTATAATAATCATTTAATTTTTTTTAGGATTTAAAGAAAAAAAAATTTAAAAAAAGTAAGTGAATTTAATATTTGTATATTCGAAAAAAAATCATGTTTGATGTTTTGTTTTATTAACTTTAAAAGTTTGAATTGTTTGAATTTCTAAACTTTTTGAAAAATTTGTTGTGTTGCGACTGTTTTGAATCTAAAATTTTTCGGATTATCTAAAAAAATATTGTAAATATTTTTTTAGAAACTGGGGGAATATTGTAAATTTTTATTTTTAAAATGTTGCACAGCCGAAATAATTATTTGTGTGATTTCATATACCAATATCCGATCCCCTCTTCCTCCCTTATAAAATGTACTTTACTTATTTTTAAAGCTTTTATCTTTAATTTAAAAAGCAGTAAATAAGGGGTCTAATAAGAGAAACATTTATATTTTGTACACTATGAAACTTTAAATACATCTAATATCATATGCGTTTTTGCATTCAATTTACTTAATATTCTGGTATTTATAATTTTTAATTATCTAACCTATTATTATCTTTTATCTTTACCCAAAAGCAAAATTTTAAAATCAATTGATATCTTACTAATAATAAGCTAGCTTTGTTGATTTATAGATTTGCTGTGATCAATGATTGCTTAAAATTTCAATTACATGTTTTATGAAACTTGGTCCTCAGTAAAATATTCTTTTTATTCCTAAAACCAAATAATATTTTGATTGACAGTGCAACACACAGCACAAATAATTGAAACTAAGAATACAAAATTCAGCAGAAAGTTGTATTGGAGTATCAGAAACCCGTTGAGAGCAGATTTTTTGACATTTCAATTAGAAGTTTATTTTAAAAAAATAGCAAGAGGAATTTAACGTATTTCCACCACAACATCCAGGCATGTTATATAATATAAAAATGAATTTTATGTCATTTTAAAGGGGTTAAAATTTTGTTTAGATTCAATTTTATTTGTATTTTTAGTAGTTTTTGGATAATTAGTCTTGGTCAATTTAGCAATGATTTTATTTAAATAACATTTAAAATAATGTTATCTCTTCATTGAATTGTTGAGTCATGTTAACATTATGATTTTTTTTAAAAAATCTTTGCTTTAATTTAAAATTTTAATGCAATTTGTTTAATGAGATTCTTTATTTGAAAAGGGTTGTTAAAGTTTAAACCAAATCAATATATTTTCTTGTTCTAGCTTAAAAAATGCATTAACAGTCATTTTAAAAATTTTATTTGTAATTTACAGAACTTTTTTTATGACATAATGAATTTGTTTTTGATATTTATGAAAACTATGAATTGTGAAGGCAGGTTTATTTCTTCATAAAATGTTTAAATACTATTTTATGATTAAAATAAGACATTTTTTCTGAATAGATTAAAAATCTGGTTTTTATTAAATTTTCAAATATCAAGCATTTAAACAAATCTTTACTAAATTTCAGAAGTGGTAAGACATTTTTTTAATACTGTGATATATAATCCTAGTATTAAAAAAAAGGATTCAGAAAACCTCATTCAGAACAGTGAATTGCTCTGTTTAGTACAGAACAATTCTGTGTTCTAAATGATCTTTAGTTTCAAGTCAATTTTCTCTCTTATGACGGTAACTATTCTGAAATACTTTAGTTCTTACTGTTATAAGACTGCAAATGAAGTTACTAAATATGGTTAGTGCCAGACAAAATTTACACTTTTCATCCCAACCATGTCAAATCTTATTTGTTTTTCAAATTTAGTAAAATCAAATATAAAATTTTGGGTCATGTATTTGATTCTACATTACTATCGACATTCACAAAATTGGTATATTTTCTAAATAAATTGGTGCATAATTTATGAATTTTAGGAAATGTTCAAAAAGATTATGCATCGTTATTATTAAACTTATAAAAGCTGGCTTAATTTTTTGTCATTGATAGATTTATAATTTTTATGTTTTTGTCAAAATAATAATAATTTATTATAGAAAACATTATGCAAACACAGAAATAAGTATTAAAATTTTTAAAAGTTCATATTTAAAGTTAATTTTTAAAAAATTAATTAAAAACAATAAAATTTAATGCTTATATTTAATTTTATAAGCTATAAAATTATAATTTTAAAAACTTCATATTTAAAATTAATTTTAAAAACTATGTATTATTATGAAACAGAAAACATCCTATGTTTTGAATATACGCAGGTTTACATATACATATATGTACAAAAGTGCTTAACTTTTCTGGCTAGGTGCTTAAAAGTTCTTAATTTTGGCAGCAATTTTTCACCATGCTTCTGGATCAACATTTTTGATGCTAAATTCATTCTTCTAATTTTATTTGTTTAGCATTCTGCATTTTATTGCTGTGATATTTAGCTGCATTTGGATAGTTCAATAAGTTTCTGTGAAAGGATTTTGTTCAAAATTCGATAGGAGTCTTCAAATTTGTTGTTGAGTTCATATACCAAGTTTCATTTGTCTATTTCAAAGTAATTTTGTTTTTCAAATACAGATGTACTTATTTTTAATTATTAGTTTGAAGAGGCGTGAACAGTAGAGATTCATGAAAATCTTGAGTTCTTTTTTATTGCAAAATTTTATTCATTTTTGGGTAAGAGAATTATTTAAAGTTATTATTAAATAAGTAAAAGTAATATAACCATGAAAATTGCATATTTATTTCTTACAAAATGTTTCAAATCATGAGGATGCAATTTTTTATATTATGATTTTTCTGTTTTCACTCATTTGTTCTCAGATCTTCTAAACATCCTATCATTATTTTCTTAGTTTCAAATTGAAATTCAAAACTATAAAATAGAAGAAAAAAAATTGAAGTCTAATTAACTGATATGAAATGGATGTGGTAAATACTTCTAATAGCAGAACAAACACTAACTCTGCTGATGATATCATATTTAATATATTATGACTCACTGGTTGCTTGTATTTTATTCTTTGTGAATCACTTTTTGAGTTAAACTTAAAATATTAGAGTAAAGTAACAAATAAAAGGATTTTTTTTCTATTATCTAAAAATTCTGATGTAGATACTATTTATCTTATTGTAGAAATATTATTTCATGATAGGCTTAGGATTAAGAAAAATATATAAATCTATTAACTAAACTTTTTATCATTTTTGCACTACTGTAAACTTTCTTAGATTGTTTATGATTTTATATGAATCTTGATCCCAATCTGGCTAATATATTTGACTAACATTTTTTGTTAATAGAATATGTCACCTGTTGATACAGTGATTATGATGTGTATGATTCTTGAGTAGTCAAACTTCTTCACCATGAAGCCACACCTTAGGGATATAGTTTTCATTCAGCTGATGATATGATTGCTGCGAGATTTATATGTATAATAACAAGTAAGATTTTTTTTGGGGACTTTAAAGCAGAATTTGCCCTTACACAATCATCTCTATATCTAACCTAATTTACACTCAAACTTGAAAGATTCATGGGAAAAATATTGGTTATTTAACAATTTCAATAAACAGAAATACATATTGCACAATTTTTACCATTTTGTTTATAAAAAATGTATCGTTAATTTTTAAGAGTTAAAATATATTATAAAATAATCAACTTGTTAAAGAAATATAATATTGAAAATACACAAATTAGTGAACATCTGTTTTCAATGTTCTAAAAGAGTTGGTGTTAGTTTATAAAAAACAAAATTAATTTTTCTAAAAAATTTCAAATAAAGTATACTGTTTTATCATTTATAACATTTTTGTGAACATAATCTTTTGTCAAAAGCATTTCAAAATTATTATTTTTTATTTTGAAAAGTAATTTTTCTTGCATAATATTAAGGATAAATAATAAGTATTGTCATACAGTTTGAAAAACAAAAATTACTTGTTTTCCATATTACTTTTTTAATTAATTCATTTTCAGTATCACTTGGTTTCTTTTAATCAATATAGTCATCCAATATATCATAGTAATAATGTGTGAGAGATTAGTCCACCATGCCCCCCTTTCACTACCCTCATGTAAAAATTGCTTGTTCTTTATGTTATAATTGTGCTGATGAATCAAGGTTTTCTTAGGTTTCTTTTATTTTTTTAATATTTATCATTCTCTGCATTTCCTAGAATTTTCTATGGTGTCTTATTTAAAATTCCCAAAAAAGCTTTTTGCAAAATAATGAGCTTTATTCATTCTTTCTTAAACTTAAAAAAAAACTTTCAAATTACATAAAAATATATTGAACATATGATAATCATGGTGAAGAATTACTCTTTAATTCTACTTGTTTTCTCAGATAGTGGAAATAAAATGTACTGGATTAATTTTCGTGATGGTAACATCTAAAAACTGGGCTATGTGCAAGTAAGTAGTAAATGAGATAAGAATTATCTTAATTTGAATACTTAATAGTGGATATTTATCTTTTGATCATTTAAACTCCATTCATTCCACTTTGCTTTTTATTTTATTGAATTGTCAAAAAACTCAATAAAACAATGTATATGTATTGTTGACAAAATTATCAATGTTATAATTTTAAATATATAATTCTCAATTCCAGCACTTATCTGGGATGAGAATTTTATAAAAATATTAATTACATTAAAAAAATTATTCAGATTTGTGCAATGCTTCTGTGAGAAAATCAAAATTTTCTTGAGCACTGTTAATACTTACTATAGAGAACACTGTTTTAAACATTTTTTTTTTTTTTAATTTTTATTTGCAAAGCATGTTACTCAAGCTTTGTGTATGATATGAGTGCTTTATTTATGCTGTCATAAAAACATCAGTAACAAAACATCAAAGGAATACACCCGTATAAAAAGCCAAAATCAATATTTATTGTAACACATTCCACAGAAATTATTAAAAGATATAACTCAACTCTATATTACATAGAAAACACAACAATATCAGTCGAATGTTATATGTACTAAGCTCTTCATAACAAATGAAAACTGAAATGCACTCACACATAAAAAAAAATCATTTAATAAATGTGATAATGAATATTAATAGCTAAAATAATAAATGTACACTCTCCGTGCGATTCCAATAATTGAACACTTATTGGCATTAGAAGAAAAATAGATGCGCCATAATTAAGATATACTGTATACTACAGATTTATTTATTCAGTGAGTAACTTAATACACATCACAAATTTCAGGTGAGTAACATATTTCACATGACAAAGTTCAATTATATTAGGGAGAATTAATGCTGAGAAAGACATTTCAATAGGATGAAAACAGTTGTTACATGGAGATTTTAGATGAATTTAGATATGTTGAAAGCGATGATTGTATGTTGATTTTTCACAATGGTATCTAAATTTTGTTATATTTTTTTGTCTGTTTATGAAATCTGATAATTTTCTTTCTAAATACTATATGATTGAAAGGTGTTTTTTTAATATCTGTACAATCTGATAGAAATTAAGAATTATTCTGGATTGTGATTTCTACAATTATTTTAATAGTTGAATCTTGAAATTTGCTCATTATTCTTTGTCAGAAATGCTTAACTGACATATGACTAAATTACATATCTCATATTACACTGTAATTACTATATGTAATAATGCATCAGAATATTTCTAACTCGGCATTATTGGCTTAAATATTAATCTAGCTCATTTGAAAAGCTGCAAAACTGTATGCTATTTAAACCAAATAATTAGAAATGAAAATAAAAACTTTGAAATTAAACCTTATGAAGCATCTCAATTTAATAATTGAAAGAAAAATATTGTGTAAAAAATTTATTATTAAAAGAATTTACTAAGTTATTAAAGTAGTTGAAAAAATTCAAAAATAATTAATTTGCAAGTATAAGACATTGTGCAATATAAGTTGCACAAAGGTGGTTTTATGCAGATTTTTTAAAAAGACATAAAATTACAAGCATTTTATCACATCAGATATAAAATCAATGCACCTATGTAAATTAAGATCATAAGCTGCATTTTCAAGAAAACTCTACACTAGAATAATCTTTAATATAAAATACTTTGTAGCTTTATTTATTTGCATTTGAGAATACACATTTTCAGAGATATAGTGTTATAAGCTTAAGCATAAAACAGAAAAGTTATCTGAATACATCATATATGATAACCATAAACTATTTATATCTGATAAGGTGTTAACAAAAATAATAGATATATAAAACTTATTTGATTTCAGAATTTCATTGTATTTTATTAATATGAAATGCAGAATATTTTTTTTCTCTTGTTATAAAATGTGTAGAAGATACTGAGGTTCAAAATTATGACTGTTTCCTTCATTTTCTCCTTTTAATACCATATAACACCACAGTGGACAAGAATATAATACAAAATTCAAACTTTATAACACATGGTTTAGTGTAGTTACAGATAATTATAGATGACACTACATATATCACTTTTTGCTGAGAATAAAACAAAATGCAAAACTTAAGCATATTCAGAATCAGTACTGCATAATATTTATTTTTCCTTTTGTTAACACATGGAATGCATGTTAACACTGGAATTTTAAAGACAAAATATATGTATTTCCACAAAGATTTTTCATCATTTACAGTTGCATTCACACAACTATCCTTCATTTTAAAAAATCAGTGCTAAAATGTTTTCTAATTTAAGCATTTTGGGTGAAGAATCCAAAAAGGAAGTTTTCAGAATATGATGCAATTTGCAAATGTTTGCCTTTTGTTTAGAGTTTAAAAAACAAACTTGGATTGTTACTTTACCATTTTTTTCTTTTCCAGTAATTCATTGTACTCAAATAATAAATTCTGTTATTTCAACAGAATGCAAGATATTATGAATTTAAAATTGAATTTCAAACTGAAGTAAATGTTCCCATTCATGCTGAATATGGAATTTTAGAAATTCCAACTCTTGCAGTAGAAATTTTTAATTTTTTATAGCAAAAAATGGATGTTTATAAATTTTGAGATTTTAAAGGATTCATGGAATTGTGGATACTTTTTTGACTGCAAAAAATTGTAAAAAGATACATTAATTTCTAAAAACAATTATTCATTTAACAGCTCTTACGTAGGAAATCTTTGAAATAATACTCTTTTTGAATGCAGTTAAAAGTTTTACTGTATGATACTTGAATACAAATTATTTCTCATCCTTTTAAGCACTTATGTGTATATATATGATACTGATTTTATTTAAAAAGATCAGTCGAAAATTGCAACAAACTTTTTGAAAATCAATAGTCATATCTTAGCTGCAGTTTTTCCTCAGTGAAGGACAGTTGTGTCTAGATATAATGTTTCTGCTTGCAATTACCATACTCAGGCTAGCTGCTTGTACTCTGGTGTCGTGGGCGTCGACAAAGGTGTTTTATATTTTGCTCGAATGTGCAGAAAGGAATCCGGGGATCCATTGCAAGCAAGAGAGATGTATTCATCTGACAAGGAATTCTTTCTGTTGACCACGATGACTTGGCACGGTTCGTGGCGGGACAGGAAGTGTTCCAGGGTATCCCAGCCTCCACCTACTCGGACCATTACATGACGTCCCTTCAACAGCTAAAAAGAATAGAAGAAACGCATTAATTTTAGCCTCTGGTAATTTATCCACTAAATAAAGTAATAACTAAAAGAGGTTCCTTAGTTGTGCTGCTACACAATTCAACAATCTAGTCCTACATAAGTAAATGGTGAAAGCAGTTTGAGTTTACTATTAGTTGCTGAACATGAATGCATGGAGTTTGTAGTATTCTGATTACACTTGATCATGACAGCATTATTTTTTTATCCTATTAAAAAGGTAAACAATGTAATACTAATAACATTATGCATGAAGAAAGGTCAGAATGTTCAAGATAAACTGCTGTTCCTCTTTATTATAGGACATTACTATCATTGTTCAAAGATGTCTGCTGAAGATTGCCTCACTTACACAGCTTCAATTGCGAGAGATGAATTCAAAACTTCAGATAGATACAATGCAATCTCTTGTGCACTAAGATTTGCTTCCTTTTTCTATATCAATGTGCAATAATGTATGATCTAAATTCAATATAATCTTTTAATCCAGAATGTGTTCAATTTTATTTGATAGGATCAATTCATAAATGGATATATATATATATTGCAGCTAATTAATAGTGAAGCGAAAATCCTGATTTTCAGAACTACAGAAAAGGTAAGTGAGTTTAGATATAATATTTCTTGAATAATATGTCTACCAATTCTGATAGAATTACAGTCTAAATTCCTTTTAACATGGGGATTTCTCCATTTCCTATGAAAGATGATGCAGAAATTGAGATGAATCAGAATTCTACATACCATTTAGGTATAGTGATGATATATTCAAAGATGTATTAATGGTCAGTCACTCAATTAATAAAACCTTCTCCAAAATGATATATAAGCTGATGGACGTGGACTAATGTTTTTACTCAACTAGCCTTGTTTGTTTTCAAAATGTGGGTCATTTTTTTTTTTTGTCCATGTTCATAAAATCTTATGTGCTATGTTTAATAAATTTTATATGCAATTGCTAATACTTTTTTCCCAAATCCACAGAACCATGAATTTTGATTCTGGTGTTGTATCCTGTCAAACATAAGATTTTATTTTGGTATAGAAAGGGAGGATTTGTGTTTAGTCATATAATGTGGTAACCATATTTCATAAGCTCTAATATGAATAACATTATTTCTCTAGCATGCTTCCATGTTAAACTTATCTTGCCGTGATGATTTTTGTAAATAATCAATTTAATAAATGTTTTTAGTTCTTCTATGTATCTGTTTATTTGAAACCCTCCAGACATAGCCTTGGAGGGAAGAAAACTTTTCATCTTTATGTTCTATAAATAATGCTGCATGTTGATTTTACTTTCCCAAAAATGGATAGAATTTAAATCATCAATGCAGTCTTTTGAATATGAAATAACTTCCTAATATATTACAACAATTTAATAGATTAACCTTACAAACAAATCTATTCAATTAGAATAATTTTCTAAAAATCATTATTTCCAAGCAAATTTTAATAATTATAAATACTTTACCCATTCATAAAAGTTGGTATAAGTCATAGAAAATTAAATGTCTTTGAGATATGTTTTAATATTTTTCAAATATTGTTCACTCAAAATAGAAATAAACTAAAAAATGAAAAATAAGTAACTAAAAAATAATGCTGTTTATTATTTCCGTTACTTAATATAAACTAGTTTTAAAGGAAACGAAATAGGATTGTTGGATCTTATAATGTACAAAACAATTTTGGGCGAAATTCCAATAATATATAAAATCACTTACCCGAACAAAAACATTCTTGCCCCCAATGCAATATTTTCCTTCAGAAATACGGTTTATCTGAATATTGTCTTTGCAGACGTTATTTGCTATCTTCATAACCTAGAATTGTAAAAAATAAATGGAATGTAAATAATAATAAAATCCTTTTAATATTCAATCCAATATAGATAATGCAATCTTTGATATGTTGGTAGATAGTTCAATAACAAAAAAATTTTTAGGTCTTACCATAAGGTCATTCCAAAAGTAACAAGTGTAAAATTATTCTTGTTATTACATCATTATTGAGCTATGGAGCCCTCATATTTAGAGAGGGTATAAGAGCACATTTAAAATGCCATGTCTATTTTATCATCAGATTAAGTAGTAGAACAATTCTACTATCAAAATTTAAAAGAAATTCAAGCTTCTCTTTCAAATCAACGTTGAATGATAATTTTTTTTAGATTTGTTTGTTATATTATTTAGATAAACTAAAAAAAATGTTTAATCACTTAATTTTTTAAGGGTAATAGGTTACCATATTTCATAGTTTGGTATGTAGAATACTTGTAGTCATATTTATGTGTTTGTGTTCCACTCACTTTTTTGTCTAGCTCGGAGGGTTTGTGCTGCTTCTTGGTCTCTGCAGAGGAGGGCGGCGTGTAGGAGAGCCTGTTCCTCGGTCTCATGTTGTGGATGTTGTCGATACCACTGTCGGGGCTGGTGAGCAGGCTCCTCGAGGAGTTCAGGGACAGGGCGGACTCGGTCCGGCTCCGAACCAGGTTCGGCGAAGAAGAGCCCGTGGAGATGGGACTCAGCCCATCCGAGGACCTGTCTTCCTCTTGGGCGTCGATCTCTTTCTCAAGCTGGACTAGTCCAGGGGGTTCAATGTCGTACTTGGAGGCGATGCGTCCCAACTCCAGGAGGCATAGTACCACTGTGCGGGGTTGAGTATGTAGAACTATGGGAAGAAAGCGAGCAATATCGAATTATATAAAATAAAGAATATAATGCTATCATCAACCCCTTCCAGTAAGATTTAAGAATAAAAACATTTGGGTGAAATGGCTATTTAATTTTTATTTAAGAACACTTAGTTTATTTTATAATTCTAACTAATTTATAATTATTAATTAAAATTAAATTTTTGGTATGAATGTAATTTGTAAGTTCACATTCAACATTTCTTCAAAAATCTCTAGTGATTTCGGACTATCCCCTAGTTTTCACGTTTATCCTAGGTACTTCGGTATTATTTTTAAAAAAAAAAAACAATTTCAGGCACATAATGTGCCTACGTCTCCAGAGTATTCACAGAATTTACTTATTTGTCCCTATGCGCGTTTTCGTCTTCTTGGTAATATTTCGCTATCATTAGTTTCAATATCAGTTAAATATATGCTTATTTTCCGATTTTACTGAATCATTTTGATCTTCTTGATTTACATTACTCTAATTCATTAAGGTATTTATTTCACTGCATGTTTAGCATTTAGTTAGTCAGATGCTCTGGCTAAATGTTTATTAGAATGAATGAATGATTTTATCAGAATGGCTACTAATAGTTAGCCGTAACTTGTACCAAGACAAACGATGTATGATAGTGATCTATGATATCAACATAAGTAATAAAAGTGCATCCGCATTCAATACACTAGACATTTTAAATTAAATTTATTATTGTATTCAACAGTAACTTTAGAGCAGGATGAATATAGCTCGTCATGCCATATAGCACAATGACGAGTTATAGCTCGTCATTGTGCTATATGGCATGAAAAATCAATGACGAGCTACTCTCGTCATTTTACGAGAAGAACTCGTCATTTTTTTTTTTTTTTTAGTAGAACTTTTGTTGGGAATAAGTCAAAATTCTCCTATTTATATCGGTAGCATCAAATTTTTCGAATCCAGCTAATTTGATACAATCACACAAAAGCAAAAACCTAATACGATATGTTAATAAGATGACTCTTATTTGCATATCGTTGAAGAAGATGAATTTTTGTTAATCGCCGTACATATAAATAAGAAGTCAAATGTTGGAGTTGCAGATCGACTGAATTTTTGAGATGTTGGTTGTCGTTGTGTGTATTTCAAGTAGATGTGCGTCATTCGATGAGTATGTTTTTATTTTTCTATCTGATTACGGATGTGACCACGTTTAAATAAATTTCAAGTTATTCTCTAATCTTCATTGCGTGTATCGGTTCCTTAATAGATAAATGCGATTTACTAATTAGATCAAATTTATCTCAAGAAATTTACTGTAAAATGTTAAACGGAGCTATAACGTCATTTCTAATTAAATTATAACAATATAATGCATAAGCTTTTTGTTTTTCATTAGTTTTCTTAGAAATTTTCCATTTACTTAAATGTAATTAATCAACAGAAGCCTATAGAATACTACTGCAAGAAAAGTTTCATCGACATCTGGTTTAACAAAAATAGCAATCATTTTCTTTTCAGCTACAGTATTTATCGAACAAATAAAAAGTTGTGCCAACCTTCGTATGTAGATGATTACTTAACTAAATAACATAATTACTTTAAGAAGAGATCTTAATTCCTAAGTCCTAACTGTTTAATATTATTGATTTGTAATGACAGATTTCGTAATGTTGAACCGTGGTCAGATGATGATGAACATAAAGGAAGCCTCTCATCTAACTTCCATATCACGCCATTTGGGGTGCATATGATTTAATATGTACTAACTCCACATCGCTGAGATATTTTGGTAGAATTAGATTTCAAATCTTAACCTTTCAACCTCGAAGTCGTAATCTTACGGCTTGGCTAACGTGTACTCCTTAAACCCTCCAGCGTGTTTTTCGCAGTTTAGTATGTTTATTTTTACGATTACAGACTTTTCTTATATTATGGGCCTCGGTAGCTTGATTGGTAGACCGTAGGGTTTAATTTAGTTTAGTTATATTAACGTCCCGTTTGAAAGCAACACGAGAACTATTTTGGGACGGACCTCGTAATTTTGAACCACGATCAGATGACGAGGACGACACCTGAACTGGCATCCCCCCCTCTCCACACCAGCGGGAGCACGGTACAGCGTAGGGTCTCGTAACCGAAAGGTAGCAAGTTATGTCCTCTTCTCGGCCAAAGACTGCCGTGTTAGCTGATGGAAGTTGGGGCTCGTTAAATATGTCATGACTGCAAAGCCCTCCAAGTTCTCATAACAAATTATACCTCTGGGGGTGCTGAATCAGGGATGAGTCGGTCTCTGATTTGGATCTAAATTCCGACTTGCTGATGGATGAATGAGTGTATGAATGAATTCGGCCACCCCCTAAAAAGGGTTGTGTCGTGTGTGTGAGCTAGAAGTCGTACTTCTGCCCTCTGGGTGCTCAGGGGTCTTTACCCTCTGAAGCTACTGCACCCCCTTTTCCGTGAAAAACACGGACACGACAACAACAACACACTGAGTTTTAAATTGCCTTTGAAAAGTAATTAGCACTAAACTAATAAATCTATAATTTTTCACATACATTACTATCAATTAACCCATTTGCATCATTAGCGTATATATACGCTCCATTTTCCTGGTCACTATCACTGGAGCGTATATATACGCTACATCATATTATATGCTATGCATATAATATGATATATACTATATTCATATTATATACTAAATACCCATATGCATCCCACATTTCAAATATTACCACACTGAACAAAATTACTAACAAATAAGGCTCAAAATGAATTTTTTTCTACTTTGGTACAATTTTACATCTAAATATGAAATGAAAAATTTTCCGTGATATGGGCCTTTTTTTTTATATGATGCAAATGGGTTAATAATGGACGTAAATAATAAGGAACTTTTTAGTAGAATCAAAGTCGTTTATTCAAATTTCTCTTTGGAAGATTCTTGTACTTACCCAAGCCGTCTGACTCGAAAATGACAGCTTCGTGCACTCCGAATTTTCGACACCATCGTATAAAGTTGTCCGCATTGTCTCTAGCATAAAAGGATTCAGACTTGGCATTCTCCCAACACTTGAAGCGGACAGATGGAACGGTCTGTAAAACGAGGCACCATTGTATTTTAACACATCAAACATTAAAGCAGTAATTTTAACTTTTATTATATCATTAATACAGTTTTCATCATTTTTATGTAATTTTCTGCTTAGTTCAGGACAGGTAAACTGTTTTTATGCATATATGAATTTTAGTTACTCAATAAAAGCAATATTATCAATTGACAGCCAACATACAAGTCCATGTTCCAGAATCACAATACCAGAAATCTCTAGCTTCCACTTCTCGGAAGTGGAAGCAATAGGTTTTACCAAGTTTTATCGCAATCGGTTGAACTACGACAGCTCATAAGATACAAAAAATCAAAAATTCATTTTTATATAACATATTTCATAACTGTACTCTACCTATGAGCTTCGCGCAGGCGCAAGCAGTGAGTTAACCAATTGCATAGAAATCGGTTGAATAGTGAGGCAGCGCATAAGGTACGATCAAACAATTATTCATTTTTACATAATAGATTTATGTATTCGTTTGGGATTGTAGTTTTGAATTGTATTTTATTTTAGTTATTTTTTTTAATTACAATTCTGACTGTAGAATTGTTTTTTTTTAATTATATAGATATTTAGTGATTTGTTTAATACTTGTTCGGAATTAATATAAGAAAATGTGGTTAAAATATTTTTATAAAATTGATTAAATGCAGAAATTTGTTGATATAATTGAATACATATTTTTTTAAGTTAATTTTTTTTGTACTCTAAAATTTTCGGATGTTGCAAAAAACGCTTACATTTTATTAAACGTTTAGTTAACATTTCAAACCTATAGGATTCGTCCGCCTAAAACTTTTCCGCTTACTCTGTAATAAAGCTGTTACCTCAAAGAACGGCTTGCATTGTATTTGTGTACAATAGCTACGAAATGTTAACTTTTCGCTTGAATTTAGGAACTTTACTGAATCTGATGTGTCTCTGGCGAGTTATTTGTTGGTTAATCTATAGTTAATAAATGCGGTAAATAGACTTGAAAAATATATACATATTATATATATATATATATATATATATATATATACATTAGATTATTGTATCATGTCTATAACTTTCTTGTAAGTGCAAGTAATATCTTGTCGAAATTTTGTTACAATCAGATGAGCGGTACGGTTGCGCATAAGGTACGAACAAACAAAAATTTATTAATCCTTGATTAACAGATGTGGTGAATAGGCCCAAAAATATCTTTTATATATTAGATAATTTTACTATGCCTATAACCATCTCGCAAGAGCAAGTAATAAATAGTTAAAGTTTCATCGCAATCGAATGAGCGGTATGGCAGAGCATAAAAGACATACAGACAAACATCCTTTTTTATTTACATTGATTATTCACTATCATTTGCTGAGGAGTTGAACTTTTTTTAATGATAATTTGGTGTTGTACTATTTAATAAACACGTTTGACACATTTTATGAAGATACACCACGGACAATAGCTTAAAGTGTATGATAGCAGAAAAACACAATGAATAGAGATTCAGTTTGAACCGCTTATTAAAATGATGGCAGTAGTTCAAGAATTATATAGTTGCAAATTGCTTCCTATGTGAATATTTTGAGTTGGAACTGGATCGAACAATGGCTTATTCTTTGAACGTTCTTTTCACCAGTTTCTTTTCGATGACACCTGTCACCTTCATCGATGCCCAAGAGTGGCAGGAACTGATGCTCATTGACAGATGTTTTCAATCTCAAAATGCCTTAGTGAAAAGCTCGTTTTGATTTAATCAGAGGTGTCTCAAATATATCTAACTCACGGCTTTAGAGTTCGCGACAGTAGTGCAAAAATACAAGCTCTAAGTAATACACGCACATGGGATGGTTAAAGACTGGAATAATAAAAACTAAAAACAGTGAAATCACTAACATATACAGTGTGTGTGTGTGAGAGTGCTGACTTTTATTTTAAAATCAAGGAATCTTATAGAAGAATAAAAGTCGGACGTTTTCGGGATTTTCAGTTATTTTAGAATTTGACAATATCTTGGCAGATTAAAATAAATACATCATTAGACCAAAGTATTCAAGCCATCAAATCAAAGTATTCACAATATTATACAATGCAACAAAAATGGCTCGGTATGATAACATTGCGATTAGAAAAAAACCCAAAAGGGCGTCGCCAAAAAATGGTGTCCTCAGTACCAGGACGCCAGCATAGATAACAGATAGAACACAAATAGTTCTACAGATAGAACTATGTGTTCTATCTATTATCTATGCTGGCGTCCTGGCCTAGAGTAGCATGTCTTTCCTGTTATCTGGGCTAGTTTAGTTATATTAACGTCCCGTTTTAAAGCAACACGATGGTTATTTTGGGACGGACCTCGTCATTTTGAACCACGGTCAGATGACAAGGACGACACCTGAATTAGCATCCCCCTCTCCACGCCACACCAGCGGGAGGACGTTTGGCCTGATAGATTAAACGTGCAAGAGACCCCCTCACACGACGGTTCTTCGGTGGAATCGAGTGTCAAACCTGAAACCTGTGATCTGGGCGTCCCGGTTTGGGCATGGTTGTACTTCCCCCTGTATTCTATCTGTAAGGTGTGTGAAAGATCACTCCCCTCCCTCGGTTAAAAGGGGTTTGCGAGGGATTTTGTGAGTGTCATCTGCCATTAAGTACTCAAGGACCTTTATCCTCAGAAACTACTGTACAAACTCACCTTAAGTCGCTGATTTCGTCAATGCATAAGTAACGACTATTTTCATATCATATTTACTAAACTTCAATATTGGTTTTTGGGGTATACTCCGGCATTATATCTGGTGTTTGGGGTATATTCTGGCTCTCAATATTGGTATACTCTACCTCATTAATTATACCAATAAATTAACATATGCATTATAAACAGTAAATATTCAATTTCATTTTTTTCCCTGAAATTTTCAATTTTATGTGATAAATATCATATTTGAGGCCAATAGAATCGTAATTTTAACCAAATAATAAATTCTTTACTTCTATTAGGAAAGAAAGGAAATGTTTTTACCAAATATTAAAGATTATTGTATGCTTACTTCTGTAATAAGTCCTCGTCTCTTGCATTCTTCCGCTTTCTGCTGAATAAGTCTCGCTAATTTACAGATAATGACTCCATTGTCCAACTTGTCCATAAAATTTTGAGCTGTAATGTCTTCAACTTCTGTATAAACAAAATCAAAAAAATTAATTATCTCAATAACCAATGACATTAATTTGATTAGTAATCATTAATATACAACTTAACAATAAATTTTTCGCACTACTTTAATAATATCCAAATCGCAAATAATAATAATAATGTTTAATAAGTTCTTATTCTATCAAAAGATGGCGCCACGAGAGTGATAAGTTTATCAACAAAAAAGGTGTCATTGCCAGCCAAGGAATTACTGAACCCTGAGTTTCTATTGTTTCCTAGAGTCCAATTATCCCATGAAAAGTAATAAAAAAAAATCCTTTGATTTACACTAGTGTTTATTTTATGAGTGAGTTAAGGCCAATTTTTCTATCGCATTTTCTTCATTAACAGTGTTTTTTTTTCGTTTGTTGAAAGTAGGCCAAGTGGGCATAAGGTGTCAACTTACGGAATCCCTCATTAAACATTTAATGAGAAAAAAACAGAACTTTTGTTGAGGGAATAAGAAAAAGAAATTCTTCAATTAACCTAAATTTGTATTTTTTGCATGAATCAAGTCCAACAGGTACTTTAAAATAAATTATGATAGAATTGTTTCAAAAAATAACAATGTCAAAATTATTAATTAATTTAAGAAATATTTGGCTCAAAAAAGAAACATGGAAAATGTTTCTGATTCAAAGTTGATGCCAACTAAATTATTATTTTAAAAACTTAATACAAATTTGGAATTAGATTGGAACTCTATACAAAAGTTTGAGGTTTATTTTTAACTATTTCTAAAATTGAAATTAAAATCCTTAAAATATTTATATTGCACATTTCTCACTTTTTCTTCTAGTGTCAATAATTATTTTTTTAATGTTAGATTGCAGAAAGTTTTAAAAAGTGCTCTAATTTTCAATTTGAAATATTTTTTAAAGAATTGCTTCACGCATCTTACAGTTAATCCAGCTGTTACCAGTTTAGTCAAACAAATTTTAGAACATCCATAAAAAAAAATTCATTCCTAAAAACCACTTTATAAAAATTTTATATTCCTATTGCTAAGACCTAGGGTTTGAGAAAAAAATTATTGGATTAAAAATATAGCATGGAAAAATATAAATTTTCATCCCACCAATAGCATAGTATAAAATTTTTAGTATACTCTATAAAATAAACTTAATGTCGTTTCGTGAAAACTAAAGAGCTTATGATAAAAAAATTGCGACAATCTTAGGAAATGAAATATATTACTGTTATAATTAATGTATAAAAAAGAAGCGTAAGAAATATCAATATTTCCTTAATGTTCATTTTAATAATTTCAAAAAAATGAATATATATCAGATTTATTTATTTATTGCACGATTTTGCAACATAATCATTCAACATAAAAACACAATTCTATCAACATAAATTTATAACATGCCCAAAACCATTTCTTTTTTACTTTTAAATCATACATGTGCAAAACAAGCGCGCGCAAAAAAAAAAAAAAAAAAAAAAAAGAAATCTATTTAAAATTTACACATTTAAAGAAGCCAGTTTTACTTGTAAAATATCTCAAAATTGAAGAATTGCATCAATACATTTAAAAAAGTATATCCTAAAGAAAAAAAATAATGAGTAACAGTATCTCGAAATTCAGTTTTCATTAGGTTCTTTTGTAGCAAATAATCTAAAAGTGAAAATGGAAAAATTGTTTACTCCATGCATCAATAATTGCAAAATGACAGAAAAAAAGCGCATATACATGTTTGGAATTTTACAGATATATTTAGAATGAGTGAAGTTGTCAATCAGCTAATTGAAGATAATGATGTTGCCTTGCATTTTATGGTACCATACAGTTTTTAAATCCATAAGTGAATAATTACTAGAATGATCATAATAAAGCTAGCTTGCGTAAAGTGTCACACGACAAACGTAATTTCGGATCTTAAATACGATTTCATGTTATCTTATGGGTTATTTTAAAGTCACATCCTTCCCAACATTTGACGAAAAGTATATAATTCAAAAGTTTTAATTTTAAAAAAAAGAATTGGTTTTTCTTTTTTTCGAAAAAATTTAATTTGGAAATTCCCTCCTCTTTAAACAGAAGTCTTATTTATGTAATAATAAATAAAATCTCCTACATTCTGATTTATACTGGCCATATTTTAGGTTCTTTATGGAAATTGCAACGTAGTAATTTCGACATATTCTAGTAACCAAAAAATTTAAATAAATTTTGAAAAAACACTCACAAGACTGTGATTTTATTGCCTTGTTCGATTGAATAGGTTTAGTATAATTAATCCAAGATTTTTCCTTTAATCGTTTCATCAGCAAGATGAGCTTTAATTGGAAAATGTGTTTTTTAAAAAAAGATCCATTCCTCCCCCTAGATTGTTCAAAAATAACTCATTCAGTTATTATAAGGGTTTATATATGTTTTAAAGCATTAAAATCTGCATAACGTTATTGCTAATATTGAGCATTTTGCTGTGGAAGTATGAGTACTATCTCTTATTAAAATTATGTTTTCCCGATTTTCAAAAAATAAATAAATAAGTATTCTGAAAGACGACATCTATAGTCAAAGTAACGACTGAAATAAAAAATTGTATTCAAAAATATTTATTTCGATATGCATATGTTTGTCCTCCAAAAGTAGGACATTAGTATGGGACCAAAGTTCGGAGTTGGCATTTCAGTTGAGATTGCTTCAATAATTGACGGCATAGTGTGAAACACATGGTCATAACTTTCATTTATAATAAGGCAAATTTTTCTCAGTTGAATAAGTTATGAAACACTTTATATAACTAGTTTTATTCAAAATTATCAATGACTACTCGCTCTGCCTGAATTAATTTGCATATAACATTCACAAATAATTCAACCGATCATTACGAAAATTCCAAATATGAATGGTGACTTTTTCTGATTAAATTTACTTACATCTCAAATTTATAAATAATTCAACTAACTGTTTGAAAAATATCGATGACTTGCTTTGACGTAAGTTCATTTACACTCCCAGTTCACAAATAATTCTATTAACCTGTAGGAAAATTCTATATATCAATGATGACTTGCTCTGAACCAATTAATTTTCATCTCGAACTCACAAATAATTCAGCTGATCATTACGAAAATACCAAATATTAATGGTTAACTTACTCTGATTAAATTTACTTACATCTGAAATTCACAAATATTTCAATTCAACCGTTTCAAAAATATCAATGACGACTTGCCTTGACTAAGTTCATT
>JAPMOQ010058285.1:586553-597473 GCA_026543055.1 Argiope trifasciata | reverse complement strand
CTTGACTAAGTTCATTTACACTCCCAATTCACAAATAATTCAATTAATCTTAAGGAAAATTCCAAATATCAATGATGACTTGCTCTGAACAAATTCATTTACATCTCTAACTCACAAATAATTCCCTTAACCATTATGAAAATAACCGAAAACTTTCCATTCAGTTCATCGAACTCTTAATATTTCAATAACAATAATAAAGCAAACTCTTAATCTTACAATAACAATAATAAAACCAACTCTTATTTCCGTGAGCCATGAATAAAAAGCAGACTCAATTCCTGCCAGAAATAGCCAGACTAGTGGAGCGCAAATGCCACTCAACCGGGTTTCTGGCAGGAATTGAGTCTGCTTTTTATTGGTTGAGTGGCATTTGCGCTCCACTAGTTAACCCCCCATGTCATTAAAAGATATTCAGGATTGTCACATTATAACCGTTATCTTTGCATGAAAGATTTGGCGATTTTACAACGAACGCCAAATGGTAATCACAGTTCAGAGTAATAATGATAGATACTCCACGTCCTTGAAAACGAGACGAAGCTTCCGTGGGAAAACGGCTGTCTACCCTTAATTGCGTTTTAGACGAGAGTTTAAAGTAATAAAGGAAGTGTGAGATATTTCATTTTAAAAATTTATGATAAAGGAACACGATTATAATTTTCTCGCACAGAAGGCATTAATAATTTTGATGTGCGTTATACAAATTCATCTAATAAAGTGAAGTTTAATTTTTATTTTTATGGGGATTTTAATCTCTATATCTCTTACTGTTTAACTTTTTTTAACAAAATGAAAAAAAAAATACTTAGAAACTGCTTTAAAGTGAAATTTAAGTGGATATCAGTAATGCTTAGTTCTTTCAATTTGTATTTATGTATTCTTGTATGTATACATACTCCCTAAGCTTTTACTTCAAATGAGCTAATGTATTTTTTATGTTAAAAATTTTCAAATAAGCTGTTTTTTGCAAAATATTAAGCGCTTTGTCTGAAATAAGATAGGAATCATATTAATAATTCAGAAAATAAATGCTGGTTAATTTTCAGAAAGAAAAAACGTTTCTATAAGAAAATGTTGATAATTACTGATATTCCTTCAAATTTGAAATACGTTACCTCTTTTTCCAGCTAATTTACCGTCAGACAATTATACACAATCCAATGTACCATCAATCGACATGTAAATGCATCTATAGTTCTTCATTAAAATGTTTAATTCTCAGATTCAGTATCATGATCTAAAGCTTTATTCGCAGGTAATGTAGTAACAAATTTCTGCCTATTTTCTTAAAAGTGCTGTCAATGATTTATTACTAATTTTCAATTTGTCTTAAATCTATACACGAAAGAAAGCTAAAAATAAAATATATTACTTTACATTTTATTCGTTCTTTTTTCGCTCCTAAATTTTTTGCCAAATCTATAGATTTATATAGACTGAGATATTACAATAGTAAATATTTAAATATTAGGCATTAAGATAAAAATAATTTTGCAGCTATGTTAGCATGGTTTCTAAAGTCACTTTTTCTGCTTCTAATAAAGCATCAAACGGTTGCCTTAAGAAATAATTTTTTTAAATATTGCATCTAAACACTTCGAATATAAAATTTCATTAAATAAAGTAGGCAATTGTACGAAAATTAATTTTTATATATCCATCATAATTTCAAGTATTAATTAGTACAATTTTTCTCCTATTTTTATCTATACTTACAAAATTTCACGTTTCTATCCAGAAAATTTTGAGAGATATGCTTAGCTTTAAATTTCGAAATACTGGTCACAAATGTGGAAGAAAGCGTTTATTTCGGAATGCAACTTGTACATCATCCAATCATTATGACTTCAAAAAAAATTAAGAATCATGCATAGAATTGTTTACTTTCATTGTTCGGCAGTTACACAAGGTCTTTATAAAGAAAAGAAACTTTTGGTTATGATGACGATTTATTTTGTAAGCAATCGTAATGCTTTTTTCAAGTTTTAGAAAAATACAATGTCGTTTTCAGTTCCAAACATTTTAATGGGCTTTGTGGTATAGCTATTAAAAATTGTAGGAACAAACGAAGAGAAATAGTGAGAATGAAGTGTCATATATGTGATGAAAAAAATTTACATTTGCCTATATTTTTCAGGTTACCTTTTTGTTAGATTAAGGATGGGTGGTCCAGTACTCAACATTTTAAAATAGCAAGGTTGAAAATACTTCAACTTTAATAAGTGGCATTCATATAGAATATAAGATCGACGTCTAAAATCAAACAAATAGGCCATTTCTAATGCAAATTTTTTTTTTCTTTCTGATAATTGTTGTTTGGTGAGACAAATGTTGCTTTGATCTAGATAAAAACATTGATTAGAAAAAAATTTAAAGTTTGGAAAAATGAAGACAATTCATCGCCATTGGCAGTTTTTTGTCCGCATGTTAGAGCTATCGTTTTTAGAAGTTCTTGAGTTAGTCTAATTTTCTAGAAAAATTGATTGTATAGGAACGATAGATTCAGTTAATTTTATTGGGATTATAACTGAAATAAGTAATGAATTAACTTTGTCTATGAATGTTTGATAAATCTTCGCTGATTCATTTAAAAAAACCGGTCCTCGTGTCCCATGAACTCAATCACATATGCCGAAGTAAATTTAAGTAATTCTGCATAGGTATTGGAAGCGTTAATTTGGAACAAATTTTTAAACACTTTAATTAATAGA
Source organism: Argiope trifasciata (assembly GCA_026543055.1). Lineage (NCBI taxonomy): Eukaryota > Metazoa > Arthropoda > Arachnida > Araneae > Araneidae > Argiope > Argiope trifasciata. Next base: position 594,759 of record JAPMOQ010058285.1, on the reverse strand, counting down.
ATACTATTCAATTTTTAAAAAATGTAATGAAAATTAACAAATATTATATGTTAAAGCAAAGTAAGAATGTAATTTAAATCGCTTGAAATTAAGCAACAAAGCATATCCTTCGAGAGAACATTTTACTGACCATAGTTTAGTATTTATTATAATATAATTTTATTTATAGATAAAACTAAGTTGTTTTTTTGGAGGGAAGGTGGAGGGGGTTAAAGCTCCTCTAAAAGAGCTTAAATTGGAATTAAAATCATTTCCTGAATGTGAAGAGGTCTATTGTAGTTTTCAAGAACCAGATATAAACATTATCATTATTTGAAATTAGAAAATACTAAAACAAGAAAAGTAGTAATTAATAAAAAAAATATTAATTATTACTTTTTTTCTTTTGTCTTTTCTTCTCCAAATAATAGAAAAATAGCAGTGTGCTTTTATATTTTCAGGAACAAACGAATAAAAAAGGAAATGCTACAGTTCATAAAATATCAAACTTCAGTTCAGATTCTCTATACTGATACCTAATTTCCCTCATTGGGCTTAAAAAATTTAGTGGTGTAATTTGTGGAATCATTTTCTTTATCTGAATCGAGGAAACAATTTTAATAGGCTATGTTTTATTCTATATTAAAGGATAGTATAATAAATAGTAGTAGTATCTCTCAGAAAGTGTATTCCATTTTTAAAGGCAAATAAACTACAAAAAATTACTGTTTTTCCTTTATCAAAATTATTTTACAACCAATTTTCATTAAAAACTATTTAGGGGATTCAAATATGACAAATCTTCCTTAGTTCTGCTATTTTGAAAATACTCCTATTAAATTAAGCAAATTCAAACTAAATTATTTCTTAATTAATATATACCATTACAAAAGAAACAAAATCTTAAAAAAAGGATAATTGGGTGGAAAGAAATAATCAATCCATTTACTGACTCATTACATTAGATTTTTTTTGTTGTTAATTTATATAGTTGTATCATTAAAACCTTTGTTTGAAGTTAAAACTTACGTCTTTTCGCATCTAAAAATTCAATTCCCTATGAATTAGATTCCCTATTCTATCTAAGATACAAGATTTTGTAAGTAAAAATGGTCTCTTTAGACATCTATTTTCTTTATTTGCAAAATATTATTATCTATCCGACAACGTAAGACATTTCTCTATATAAAAGCAGTATTAATTATCTAAATAGAATCATGAGTTGAAATATTTTTTTTGAAGAATATTTTACAAAAAGGTGAGTTGAAATAAACAAAAGTAGGTTTCTTTACTAACTAAAGTTTTGAAAGAAAAAGGCAAAAGAATTCTTGAAATATATTTATTATTTGCTAGTATATATTACAATTTTAGCTCTACTAAAATGACATTAAACATGAGTACCAATGAGATTAACAATTTTTGGCACTTTTATATCTACAACAATTATTATTAATTATTATTCCAAAAATTTGATATATCTATAATTTTTAGCGCCTAGTTTTCACACATTATTTCAAATTCATTTCGATTATATTATAAATATTTGACTAATAAACAATTATTATAAAGGTTTGCTATTCTAAAATTATGTGTCTATAGTTTTTAGTGACAAGTTTCCCAAGTTATTTAATTCTTTTTGATTATAATACAATCAGGATAGATATTAAATGATTTTTTTTTTAAATTTTTAGTATAAAGTATAACTTTACATTGATTATATCCAACAAATCAAGTAATTCGAAAGGTTAAGGTTATAAATGCAATAATTTTATTTTCATTGTTAAAAATTTCAAATATTGATGATAATTTGAAAATTTGCTTGTCTTCTATGAGGAGGGAAAAAAACTTAGCTTTATTTTTCGCTGAAGAAAATTTAATTCAAATTACAGAAATTTTCTATTTACATGAAAGTTTCAATATTATAAACCTTTTCTACAAATGAAATATTTATGATCCATTTTAAGAAAGAAAAAAATTTTGAAACATGAATGTAGTACAAGTTAAAAATTTGAGTGGAAATAAATGTTATAATTTTATATTCATTAATTTAGAATCATTAAAGTATAATATCTGTCAAATATTTTAGAAAATGAGCCTTAGTAATAAATATTAGGGATATGCGTTTACTTACAGTTCCGCCATCATCTTTTATCATAATCTTTAAGATAAATATATATAATTAATTTAGCAGTAGACATGTTATTTTTTAAAAACTTTTTTGCAATATTTCAACATTGTAAAGTGGTTATGCTATATATTAATAAAAAAACGTATTGTAAAGTAAATATAAATAGTTTATTAAGAAAATGCTATTATTCGAATATGGAACAGAGGTAAAATAAATTATTTCAATTAATAAATTTTTAAAATACAGCAAAATATTCTCTATCATACTGCTACTTAAATACAATTTTAATCAATGATAGTAAGTTAAAAAAAATTAATACCAGTAAAAATAAGAATGAATAATGAATACATGAAAAATTATTTATAATACCTAAAGGTATTTTATTTCTTTAAGTTTACACTTGCTTAATTTTTTAATTCTATTTTATTACTGCAAATTATTTTTCAAAAAAATTCCATTATTTATTGCTTAAAAATACCTCTATTACAATTTTGTTATATTTGCAAGAGTTACAAGGCAACTCTTTAAATCCTTATCAATAAAATATTTTTCTATAAATATCTATTGGTGAAGAAGTAATTATTTATGTACCAAATTTTATAAATCTGGGACCAGCTGTTTATATGTAGTTACTTTTTTGGTGATTTTTGTTTCTCGCGATTTACAAAAAACGAATTTAGCAGAATGTCTGTAATATAAATATATTACAATTTTTAATTCGGAAACTGTAATTTATAGTACAGCGAAATAAATCAAACACGAAAAATTAAATGAAATTTATTTAAACACAAATAATCAAATTAAAACATGAAATTCCTCGCAAGACTGTGCTGTATTTAAAAAAAAAAGAAAATTGTAACATTCTTACGTCAAAAATCACATTTTAACAAACCGTCTTTCTTAACAGAAAATCTACCATTGTATTCATGTTATGAATTTCGAGGTAAAGTAGGTAAATAAATTAATAAAATAAATTCCTTTTTTATTTTTTGAAGGCGTTTCACACATTTTAAAATTGTTTAATAGCAACATTTTCCGGAAAAAGTTGCTCAGAAATATTTTGATAAGTAAAATTATGTGAGAAAAGTGTTAAGAATTTTTTTCTCATTTTCCCTATTTCAACCATTTAACGATAAGGAGTTCATTGATGAGGGCTAAGTGCTTTTCCGGTAAGGGGGGGAGTCCCCCTAGTAATCTTATCTTATCATAAAGTAATCTATCACTGCCTAAAAGGTCATTAACGAAGGGGTACGGCACCGAAAAAAAAAACAAGCGTGGAATATGCGCTCCACGCCAAATTTTCCTGCCAAATGTAATAAAATTCCAGTAAACCTACAAACTGGGGATAGGAAATGATAATTGGAGCGCAAATGCCACAATCCCCAGAAACCCAGCATCCGCCCTCTGGTTCGCACTTCGTAATAACGAGTCTTCCCCGGCGGTCGGTCCACCCACGAATTAAGCGGGTTTCACTCGGGGATTGACAATTAAGATCGCCGTGGGACTCCTTCCGCTAAGGCCCTGCCGACAGAACGGTCCCCCACTGCTGAGGTGGGGCTATTGTCTTGTCTTTGTGCATGTTCCAGGAATTGCTTGTGCTCCATTTTAATATCCGATGTAAATGGTGGAGGCCACCGGCGGGATACTGAATCGGTGTTTAAAGATTCATGCATTGTAGATGGAAGCATTAAGTCTACAGATTTTAACGAAGTTTACAGTGGATTATCTAAAGGCAGTTGCCGGAGGATCCTGAAATGTTTGAGACATCATAAAATAAAATTTAATTTAAAACAAATTTTTTAAAAAGAACTTCTGAATGTAATCCAAGTACTACTTAATTATGGAATCGGATTTTTAAAAAAATAACTAAGCAATGTTTTTTTTTTCTTTTAGAGTGTTTTGACAACTGAATAAAAAGATTTTTTAAAAAAAAGGATAATTAATAATATTAGAATAATGTTCTAACATTTGAACGATACTTGATTTTAATTTGTTTAGCTTAATTATATTAACTTCCCATTTTGAAGCAACACGAGCGCTATTTTGGGATGGTCCTCGTAATTTTGAATCGCGGTCAGATGACGAAGACGGCACCTGAGCTGCTCCTCCCCTCTTTCTCCAAACTTCCACACCACACTGTTGGGAAGACGTTTGGCCCTGACGGATTTAACGTGCGCCAGATCCGCTTACAAGGCTATTCTTCAGTGGAATCTGACCCCGAACCTGCAACCCTCCGGTTCCGAAACCGTGACCTTACCTCCAGGCCACCGCGGCCTCTGATTTTAATTTGAAGCTGTTCGAGTGTAAAATCTCTTGTAAATTAAATGAAAGCATAATATTTATATGCAATACATTCCCGACTATCCAACCTAGTATGGCGGAATTATTGGCCGGATAACAAAAAAGTGGGATAGTAATATGAATTCATTCCTTTGCCCACCAACACCAGAAGACAAAGCGTTTGTACAAAAACTCAGTTATAATACTTATTTTTTCACTTTTTATTGAGTACTAAGCTCTCCGTTGATCTCAATGTGAACGCAGCGTGACCTGAAGTATCACAGAAGCAGTTACCGGTGACATGACAACTCAAAATAGAAGGCTCTATACTGATAGCTTATAAATTGCACTGCGCATTTCAAGAATTAGATGTAAGTTAAAGGATATAAAATGTTCACATTTTAACATGAATTCCATAATGTCCAATTTAATTGCAGGAAATGTAAATAAAATATTAACGTAAATCTTAAGCCTAGTAAGGCCAGGTAAGAAAATTGGCTCAAACTGATTTTATTTTTCACTAATAAATGATTACACATACAACCTTAAGATTCAAAACTTACATTTCTTAGGTTTTAAAAAAAGTAAAAGATGATTGGATAGACGACTTAAACATCCCATTTAATTACGAAAAACAGAAATAGGACTGGAAATTGGCAAGCCGTATATTCGGGAGTGTACTGTATTTAGAAAATGCATCGAAAATTTGAAGGGCGTCTAGTCAGTTGCCTATTTGGTCATTGCTCACTGCGGTGTCACATGGATTGATGATGACATTTCTCAAAGAATGATATAACACTTGTTGTTCAACTGACTGTCGACCAATTAGGCGAGGTGCGTGTCATACAAAATTCAACAGGTTTCCTCGGGCAAAAACCAGACAAATATCTACAAAGAGCCAATTAGTTTTCTTTTCCTCGATTTGGCGACTCAAAATTTTAGCCGCGATTTCTAAAACGACAGTTATTGGGTCATAAAATGGTAGCTGACAAATTTAATTCTGTACATATGTGAAACAGAGATTTGTCATAAGGCGAGCGAGAAACTGAGGATTGTGATTCAAAAATGCGAGATTTAAAGCTCTTGAGTTCCATAACCATTCAGAATCGCTAGAACAGAATTTTTAATTAACTTTTTAAAACAGTTCATACTCTTTTTTTTATGGACCATATGTTGGCACACAATTTACGTTGGGCTCTGTATAATCAAAAATGGTTTTTGCACTAGTAAACTCCGTTAAATTAATTGATACTTGTGGATTTTGACAGCAACCCAAAAGCGCCAAGAAAAAATTTCGCCAAATTATAAATATATATTCAAGTGCATAAATATGGATCAAATCAAATTCGAATCACTTGCTAGTTTGACGATTGAAATGGCCAAATAGGCGAACGGAGCTTTTTGTTCACTATTACAGCCGACAAAAAACCGATTAATAAACTAAAAGACGTTTTTTACTTTTTCTGTATACAATTCAAGCTATTTTCTTAAAACTTTCTATAGTGTGTGTGTGTGCAAAACAATTTTGCAGCTACTTGACCAATAAGAGGAAAGTTTGAAATCTTAATTTTGGTTTATTTCACAACGGGAATCATAATTTGTAAAGAGAAAAAGCAATAAGCGTTGGGTCAATTTACAACCCAACATACGAGCAAAAGGACAGAAATTTGTCTTTTCAGTGATTTTACTATCAGATTCTGATAGGGATTTCTTTACCACATGTCGATATAGGAAATTGAAAGTTAGGTATCTTTAAAAGAATGTTGTTAGAATTAGGGGCTTTTATTCCTTCACTTGGAGCTTGAGAAAAAGCAAAATCATCATATTTTAGAACGCGTGTTCAAAATAATTAGATAAAAAGTGGAATTAGATCAGGAAATAAGAGAATATTTTAAAATGATGTTAACATGTTAATTTAAGATTTTAAAAAAACAAGAAATTAATTTGATTATATTGTAAAATATCATCATCCATACACGCACACACACTTACGAATATGAACCAGTTTAATAAACAAACAGTCGAAGAAGTCATTTTATACCACGAAATTACTTTACATTACACATTAAATAAATAACGGACTTGTAAGAGGAATAAATATTAAGTTCTTTCATGTTAAGAAAACACAATTCGCTCTCCACCCTTTTATATGAGTCATTTAATGGTGTCACCAATGTTTTGTGACTACATAAATAATACATCGATACGATAAACCTACTGAATCCTCCCATGTCGATACATTTTATAAAAGGTGTTGAATGTGAAATGACGGCATCAATGAATGACTCACAATTATCTTATTACATTGAAATTTCTGAAGTATTTATGTGTTTTGTGACTACATAAATGTGTTGTTACGATAAACTTATTGAATCCTCCCATGTCGATAAATTTTATAAAAGGTGCTAGATGTGAAATGATGACATCAATGAATGACTCGCTATTATCTTTTTATAATGAAATTTTTGAAGTATTTATGTGTTTTGTGACTATTTAAATGTATCGATATGATTGAATCCTCCCATGTCGATGCATTTTATAAAAGGTGCTAGACATGAAATGGTGGCATCGGTAACTAACCCACAATTATTTTATTCAAATTTCTAAAATATTTTATTGCCTGAATGTTCAAAAAATAGTTCATTCTTATGTACAAGAAGTATAAAAAGGGATTTTGTCTTAGATTTAAAGTACTGACCAAAAGTATTATTTTGTTCAATGTTTCATGCTAATTACTAATTGTCTTTACAGAAAAATTAGGAATTTATTTCGAAATTTGAGTAAAATTGGTTGATTGGAAATCGTTTTCATTTTTTTTTTCTCCATTCTTATGTGTATAAATACATGTATTACATTATATATGTGATTTATAATTTTCATGTATTTAATACAATAATTCCTAAAAGAACGAAAAAAAAAAAGACATGGAAATACTTTTAATTAACGTAAGTTTTTGAATCGAAATTCTGTAAATCAAAATATTCCTTATTTTATAACATATTAAATTATTTTTATTCTTAACCAGAATTTGGCTGAATGATTTTTGCAAACTTATCTAGTACATAATTTTACGATGCATTATTTGTAAACTTTTGAAAGTAGGGATGGTTGAAAGTTTTATGAGTGGGCATTATTGTTATTTACTGAATCATTTGTTGATGAATTGTTGAATTCTGGTTCGCAATAACTCATGGAATTCATCATTCTGGACTGGATATCATTCATCAGATTCTGATGTTGGTTTTTCTTATAGTAACTATTAATATTTCTTTAAATATTAATAGTTACTATAAGAAAGCAGACACCTTCATATGTGTGTTTTTGCATTTTGCTGTATGAATAATTTCGTACCAAATTATGTTATAGGTAATTTCATGCAATTGTGAATACATAACAAGGACAGATATCTTCTTGTTTTGAATTACATATATGAAGGTGTCTGCTCTCTTTGCTTCAATCTGTCTGTTATTGTTGCTCATTAAATCAATCTGTTTAGCCTTTTTGATCCAGCAGTCTGCGCTTGTCTAATACGTTTTGGAACGTGAAACAACTTTGTCAAAAAGAAATGCAAATAATTATTTTGTCAATATTCTTATGGTTTTTCAAATTTAATGAACTATTTTTCTTAGCCAACCAGATTAAACGAGTTTCTTAACATGTCAAATAGGAGGAAATATAATCTTATTATCGGACTGCAATTCGGAATCATGAGTAAACAGTCTAAACATTCTAAAACAGTCTTTATATTGCTCTAAAGGAGCAACTCAAAATGGAACTTACCTAAAGGAGCCATTCAAAATGGAACTTAACAAAAAGAGC
>JAPMOQ010058285.1:513437-586543 GCA_026543055.1 Argiope trifasciata | reverse complement strand
TCAAAATGGAACTTAACAAAAAGAGCAACTCAAAATGGAATTTAACAAAAGGAGCAACTCAAAATGGAACTTAACTAAAGGTGCAACTCAAAATGAAGCTTAACAAAAGGAGCAACTTAAAACGGAACTTAACTAAAGGTGCAACTCAAAATGGAGCTTAACGAAAGGGGCCACTCAAAATTGAACTTAACGAACGGTGCAATTCAAAATGAAACTTAGTTAAAAAAAAAAAAGTTAACTCAAAAAGGTTATTTAAACTTATTCTTCTGAAAATTTCCGAAATTGTTAGAAATCCAACGCATGAACCGCGCTCTGAAAATTTTTTCTTCAGAAATTATTTCTAAAGGTTCAAACTCAAAGTTAATAACATTTCTATTTACAAAGTTCGACAAACGAATTTCGTAAATCTGTTGTTCGAATTTTAAAAAAAAATCTGATCTTAAACAATTTTGCATTATTATTCTAAGGTATTCGCTGAATTTTTGTGTTTATAAAATATTTCACCATCCATTTTTAACTCAAACTTTGCCTTGCTATTCTACATCACTGTCTAATCAAAAAATAAAAACTTTTCTCAAATGAGATAGAGGAAAACACGTTCTAAAATCGAGTTTATTTATTTAGCAGCATTCATAAAGGTAAGAAGCGAAATCTCTGTAATCCAAACACGGGGAAAAAAACCTCACACACATATTTGTCTTGTCAACCATGCAAGCAAAAAATAACCACAAATTATAGTCACTTTCTCCAAAAAAACACACACCAAACAGCAATTCTTAAACCAAAAACTTTTCCAGACAGTGCGGCTGCTAATGTTCACACCAGCCAATTACCGTCTTCTATACAAACAAAAACCGTCTCACTCATCATGCCAGTCCTTTTAACCCATCCATTGAAAGAGCAACAGGTTTCCTCCAGGGAAAGTGGCATCTTCTCAATTGAAAGCTTCAATTAAAGATCATTACCGTAGATGCAGCGGGGCCACTTATTATCCAATACAGTGACCTCTGGGAACTGTCGAACGGCGTTCAAATGAGAATGCATTTACTGCCATTTTATTGGCTTTACGTCCGACTGCCAGGGGTGTTCGGTGCTTTTGAAGCCCAAGTAAAGGGCTGACCCCAAGAGTTAATTCTGTTTAACCACCTACTTAGAAGAAATTTTAAGCGCTGTCGTGCGATGAATGCAAATCGGTTGTTATACAATACAGAGTTGGGGTTTTAGGTGGGAAGAGCATAAAAATTCGAGAAATAAAGATGGTCTTTTTCCGCCTGTCGCAGATATTTGCGGATATGTTGTTTAAATTTATTTTTGAATATATTGCGCCTGCGTACAAACACGTTACGTAATATAATATATAATCTTCAAAATATTATATTAGTCAGGAGATCATGAGTTCGAATTTCTGTAGACTTAAAATTTGTTTAAGTACTTTTCCTTGATTTCGAATTCCAGAAGATTCTGGACCTTTCTTTAATTTACCAGATAAGTGCTCTGGACTTTTCTTACTGTCCCCAGAAAGGTTATTCTGTAACATTCCCTACCTATAGAAAAGCTCTATCACAGTGTTCTTATTTCAAAGTTGAGCTAATAAATTGATTTTACTCTACTTCCTGTGTCTTCTTGAGTTCCATCTACGTGACAATATTCCTGCAATAAAGAAGTCTCTTAACACATTGCGTACAGGTCACGGAATTTCTCGTTTTCAACAGGCCGAACGTTGTGGCCGGTCACGAGATATCTCGCTTTCAGGGTTTTTTTTTTCTCCTGTTAAATCGATGTATAACCAACCAGAGAAAAACATTTAATACCCATTAAGGACCACAAAGGAATCTGCAAGACGCTTTGGATAGCACATTTTTAGACAAACCTGTACATTCTAAAATCGTTATAACTGTTATTTATGAATCAATAACAGTCGGGCCACATAACACGAGAAAATTCGTGAGCAGTCCATGACAGATTGGACGCAAAACACGAGAAAATTCGCCAGTGGTCCTTAATATATTAAAATAAGATACTGCTGCAAATCTCGCCGACATCATTACATAAGGCAATATGCTTTACCAAATATCACACACAAAAGAATTATTCAAGTCTGTGATATACATTATAGTTAAAATGTAATATAACAAATACATATATAAAATATGTAGTAATATACAAGATTATATATATAGTAATATACAGGATTGTTCTAATCTGTGGAATAAATTATAGTTAAAATGTAATATAATAAATACATGTACAAAATATATAGTAATATTACATAATTATGTAAATAAAGTATCAAATGCAAATTAAAAAAGGGCATATATGCATCCTATAGCTTGCCAAGTATGCTTCTAGAACATTAAAAAATGTGCTGACCCTGAAAGCGCGAAAGCAACGCAATATGTTAATAATCCGGCCAATATAATAAAAGTATGTCGGATTAACGAAAGTATTTTAAAAAGCTTATTTAAAAAGGCATTTTAAATTATCGCACGAAATGTGTATATTACATAAGACAAATACAGAAAACTAAATAAGGAAATATGACACCGATTTCTTTCATAAATATCTGTCTACAGTATATAGCACAGTTTTCTTCATTTTACATTCAACAGAAAGTCTTATGCGAATTCCCTGCGTTTCCAAATTCAAATTTCCTTTGGCTTTTTAAATGATGGGAAGTGATGGAAATTTTGACAAATTCGCTACCAAACCTTCGACGTCATGCCAATACTGATTGTTTTTCACATTGATAATCGTTTTTAGAGGGGAGGGGGGAAGGAAGTGAAGTGGAAGAATGGTCTGAGTTTGAATTATTTGTTTACAAAAGGTAGAATAATTTGGAAAAAGTAATGATATACTGATTCTATGTTAATCGTTTAACAGTTTTACCTGAATGCCATTCGTACATCCATTTATAGATTTTTGATCATTGTAAGCGAAATATAAAGCATTTATACGATTATAACTCAATATTAAAATTACTTCGAATACATAGATAAGTCAAGTATTCAGTGGATTTCCATTTAAATCAAAATAAGAAAATATTCCCAAAATATAAGGTGTAATATTATTAGATCGTAAAGAAAATAAAACAATTAAGAGATTAAAAATAAAATAATAATTATAAAAATAAATTTTGTAATTAAATTATGGAGAGAAAAAATAAAACAATTTGTTTTGAATAGTGTTTAGTTTAATTTTATTGTCAAGTATTCAATTTTTACTTAAATTATAGGAATGTTTATTTAAAAATATGTTTTTTAATATCAAATTTCAAAAAAAATTATTAATATTTCGGAATGGATTTGTTATCTGAGATTTTTTGAAAAATACTGAAATTGTTCTGTTTCACATTATAGGATTAGAGGAATAAGTTAAAAATTAAAGATTTGTCAAGCATGCCATTAATGTTCAAAGTGAAAAATTGCAATCCATTGCACTGTCACACCGAGATGAAACAAATCGTAAAGTGTAAGCATAGTGAAAATAACCACGATCCCTTTCCTTTTTGCCTACAGGGGAATTCTGGGAAATCGAGAAGTATTCACTGGAAACGAAAGCCGATTTTTTGCTTCAGTGAGCAAAATCATTCACCGGCTGCGCGGTTTGAGAACGAAAGTACTTTAACGTAAGTAATCAGAATACATAAAAAAAAAAAGGAAATTTTGAACAAAAGACACCTTAAGAATATTTGTTTGCCCACTCATAGAGAGAAAAATGTATTCATCGCCGAATGGTTTGTATTTTTCCTCGAACGAAAATTCGAAGAATTCGTATTTACAGCATTCGAATTTGGAATATATGAACCATGTAAAGATATATATATATTTCTTCTTTTTAGTTCTAAATGCGTTTTTAAATGCTTCCTTTCATAGCAATAGTTGAATAACTTTTAGAAACTGTCAACCCTATTAGTATTAATGTCCAAAGCAATATTGTTCCGATATCTATACGATGCAGGCCAATAGTCAGAATATAGAACATCGTGCAATATCGTTTGCTAATAGGGAAAGCTTTGAAATGTAATACGATAACAATTAGGTCTTTTTTAGAAACTTTTTACCGCTATTTTATGATAAATATAGTAACAATAACTTTTCATGAAATATTATAAAATTCTTAAATTGAAAAAGAAAAAAAAAGAAAGAAAGAAAATTGGAAAATGAAGCGTTGGTATATAATGACTCATTTTAAAACAGATATTTTCCACGTCTTTAATTCTATCCTTCAATATATTCTCAACATGTTCTTAATAATGCATCATCAAAAATAATAAAATCATTAATGACATTTTAAAAATAATGGTAATCAACGAATTATCTCATAATGGTAATCAACAAAACATCTCATAATGGTAATCCACGAAACATCTCATAATGGTAATCAACGAAACATCTCATAATGGTAATCAACGTAACATCTCATAATGGTAATCAACGAAACATCTCATTTTCAATAATTAAAAAACAATTTAATTTACCCAAAGTAACCTTTTTCATGATTTCTTAGTCATTTTTTTTGTATGGTTTTTATTTTGGAATTTTACGAAAATTTTGATTCGAAGAAAAACATTTTCTGCAATTTTGAAATTTAAAAGAAATCGTTTTCAGATGGTGTCAGTTTGTTGCGCCATTTTTTCAGATTTCAGGAGTTCAGAAAAAAAAATTTAGTTATTACCACGGTTGCCAGCTCAAATGTATTAACATTTTCATTAGAATGAAAATATTAATACACTATGTATTTAATAGGAATGGCACAAGGCATTTAATAGATATAATTATTGAAATCATTTTCTTTTAACGTCAATATGCAACGTTTTCGTGCAACAATAATGGTTACAAATTTTTTTAAAAAATCATTCGGAAGGCGATACTTTTTTTATTGTTCGTATAATATTAAAAAACACTGGAGTGACTGCTAAGGAAAATACTTTCTTTGCATTTTTTTTTTTCCAAAGAATTTGAAGCAAAATGTACATAAAAGAAATTTGAATTCTACAAAATAAAATTCGTGCATCATGACGAATGCAGTTTGGTACATCAGAAATATTGCGATATATGTGATAAAGTATATACAGGGTGTCCCAAAAAGATTGAAACGCGCTTTAATTCTTTAACCGTTAGAGGTAAGTAGGTGATGTAATTTGAAAAAATGTTCAAAATAAGATAGGAGAGAAGATTACATTAAGAAAAAAAATCCACCTATGAATTTTAAAAAGTTACACTTTGTAAATTTTTATACAACCCCACTATGCAAATTTGGTCAATTAGAAAGTTTTTCCTTTCCATCCCAGAAGACCATTAAAAAAACTGCATAACTATATCTTTAAAACTTTTTAAATAATAACACAGAAAAAAAATTGACTTATGTCACTTTTCCATACCACTTGAAAGACTTTTTCGTCTGTGAAAATAGGGACCATATCCAAATTGATAATAGAAATTCTTCGATCAAAAAAAGATAAGTGTAAAATAAATCCAAAATGGCATTTAAATAGAGTCCTTATTGATGGAGTTAAACAGTTTTGACAACATAAGATTGTAAGAAGTGTAACATAAAAAAATAATAATAAATAAAACGAAAATACATTTAAAAACACACGAATCATAAAGCATGCTCAAAATGTTTTCCATCAACACCAATACATAATTGGGCTCTTCTAATAATGTTCCTGTAAATATTTTGGAATTCTCCTCCTGTAATATTATTGCATGCATTAATTATCTTTTGTTTAAGGTCAGTTACAGTCAGTTACATTTCTTTATGTAATTTAAAAATAAATAAAAAAAAACTTTAATATACACGTATTAGAAGCGTCTAAATTCCAGTTAAATGAAAGGCAAAAATCGTCTGGCAGTTAATTTGTTAGAATATCGGTTTGACATAAATGTGATGAATTTGAAAAGAATTAAAATTCTACCAGACTAATTTAACAGTGTTTTTCTTTTTCATAAATTTTGCTATAGAATTCTGTCAAATGGCTTTTATTGATTTTCAATGAAATCTTATAAAATTTCTAATGTAAATTTAGAATACATGGCATAAAATTACTTGTCCCTGATAAGATTAAAACAAAAGACAATTCTGTAACTGCATCGTGAATCTACCGTAAATACGCAAAAATGTGTTTTGTAAATAATATAAAAAAATTTATGTGTTTATAAATTGTTGCAAATTTACATTTCCATTTTGGTATATGGTCACTAAAAACAGCGTTCAATTTTCAATTACGCATAACTCACTCAATTTTAAGGATACAGTTATGCAGTTTTTTTTAATGGTCTTCTGGGATGGAAAGGAAAAACTTTATAATTGACCAAATTTGCATAGAGGGGTTATATAAATATTCAAAAAGTGTAACTTTTTAAAATTCATAGGTATATTTATTTTCTTAATGTAATCTTCTTTCCTACCTTATTTTGAACATTTTTTCAAATTACATTACCTACTTATCTCTAACGGTTAAAGAATTAAAGCGCGTTTCAATCTTTTTGGGACACCCTGTATAATAAACAAATAAATATTAATGAAACGACAGCAAATAATTGAATGCATTAAGGAAAATGCTTAAATTCTCCAAATAACATTAGTTTTTTTAACAGTTTATTGTATTGCTGAAATATGTTATAATAACGTGTTTCTTAAAGAAAAATAATTTTGCTGTTATTTCGAAACAAAAAAATACTCAGACTGAAAACAAAAGCTTCTAAATGAAATAAATAAAAAATTATATTCATTTTTAAATAATACCATTACTGTTTTTATTTTCAGGTTAGTATTTCTTTTTAAAAAAATATTCATGATTTCGTAAGTTTTGGATATTAAAAAGAAAAAAGAATCCATATTTCCAGTTATTTATCATCTTTCTCCGAAATACTAATATAAAAAGTGAATAAATTTTAGAAATTGCGTCATGCAATGACAAAAATAATATATATATTTTAAAGAATAGTAATGAAATATTAAAAAAATAATAATACACAAAACGTTTTTAAAATGGCAACTAGCTAGTAAATAAATTATTATTGAATTGTACAACACAAATTCGAAGTATAAAAGAGCACTTAATTACTATATTCGCATAAGAATTTATAAAAATACAATTTCTCTTAGAAAGAAATATTTTTAAAGAAAAAATATTAAATTAAATGGTGTGATACAAACTTACTCAAAAGACCTTTTATCCAAGCACATATCTTCGTTTTTTCAGCTTCTAGAAGTCTATCTCTACGATGAACGTATTGCAAGACTTGTTCGTGATATTCTTCGAAAGAATCGTATCGTTCGTCTTGTTCGTTGTAATGCTTCATACTAAGTCAAGTAATCGGCTAATTTGTATCAAGAAAATGTTGGTTGATTAACGTTCGTTTGGTAATTCGATTACGCGAATAGAATATTAATTATTCAAAAACATATTGCAATATTTCCAAAATAGTTCAGACGAAACAAAAATATTTTATCAAGCGTTGCAAGATGATAGCAAAAAATTCAGGAAGGATAACCACCAAGCAAAGGAAAATATTAAATTTTTTAAAGATATTCTGTTTTAAGAATATATGCAATGGAATTAAAATTTTTATAACTAAGGTAGAAAAGCAATATTCCTTTAAAAGAAATGGCTGTTCGAAAAGAAAAACAAGATATCAATTCGAAATTTTATAAGTTTTTTTATTTAAAAAATATCTACTTATTAATTTGAAATATTATTTCTGTTCGTTTCTGTAAAACGTGTCTAAGACCTATAATTGTACAATAGAGTAGCAACATAAAGAAATAGATTTTGGAAAACTACATTCAATTAAAGAATGTAAATATATTTGCAATAGGGTGCTCAAAAACAAGAAATTTTCCAGCAGAATATTTTACTGAATATTCTTTCAAGTTTCAATCTACAACAAGATGGCGATGTGGCTTTCCATCCAATCTATTGTTGAAGATCGCAAAGGCAATTTATAATCAAAACCTTAAGAAATGAAAATAATAAAAGGCGCGATAATATTTTGAGTGAAATGAAAGCAATCTACACAAAAATTAATAAAGCACATCCAAGTTACCACAAATATTATCAAATCCTCGCCAACCAAATCCAACTCACTGAACTCCAACAAGAAACTGCTGCGGCAGCTCAAAATACAAATTGGTCTTCAATACAACCTTCAATAAGCCACATTCTCCATTCAACAGTTGCAATAATTCAAATGGCTATTTCTCTAACAAATGTGGCACAATGTTCTCTCCCTGGAGACACAAGATCCAGGCAGAGCCTCATCAAACAATCTTTCAATATTGACAGCGCAATCACGAATCTCCCTAATGTCCTCTGGGTCTAAACTTCCAACCTAAACCATCGTGCGTGAGTTGAAGACTAATAGACAAGACAGAACAGTCTCTGCACCAAGTCTGTTGGTGTCATCCCTCGTGACCGTGAAATGGAGGAAAATTGAATAAAAATAAAAGTTTCGCATCCTTAAGGCGTGTGGGGGTGCCTTATAAACAAGGAAGAAGAGGTATCATAAGGTGCAGCAAGAGATATGCAAATTGCAAGAGCCTGTTTGCACACACACCTACTGGCGTGAAGCTTGGGACCACGTGTGCGAAAAGTGGAGGTGTGTGCTGTGATTTCTTCAGCGTTGGTTTTTATTTATTATTTTACGATTTTGAGATTGAGGAAACATAAAAACCATGGGAGAAGGGATTTTGGTGGAATGCCGTCTCAATTAAAGTGTCAGAATTGCGACAGAGAGATGGGGAAATTGCTTCAAAGAGATACTTTAATCTTCGTGGGAGTTCGATTTATTTTTTGAATGTATTAACTTTTCGCAGTAAAATACTATGTTTTGAAATAATTTAAACAATACTTTGCATAAAATATATATAGTTTTGTTTCAGATGTGAAACATTTCTTTGAAAATGTGATTACAGCTTAAATACAAATCATTCATGTTAAAAAAGAATAACAATGATTATTATTCATCTTATGTTTTAAAAGTTTCTAAAAATGCTTCTCAAATTACTGTGTTTTTATTTTTATAATTTTTCAGATTTGGAGCTGGTGTAATGTAATATATTACGTAGAAAACTTTTTCATTTATTTAGATGCAAAAATTAAATATTCCTAGGAGAAAAAAAATCTGAATATATTCTTAGGAGAAAAAAAATCTGAATATATTCTTAGGAGAAAAAAATTCTGAATATATTCTTAGCTTAAAACTGAAATTATTATAACAAAATTTTCTTTGTCTAAAAAAATAATTTATTCAGATTTTGTGATATTTTTTTATATTTCCTTAGGTATTATAAATTAATTAAAACTCAATTTTTAATTTGGAGTTTTGTTTTGGTAGTTATGCAGAAACTGTCACATATAAATAAAATATTTCTAAATATTTAGAAGCAATACTGGGGAAAGCAGAGATTTTGAAAAGTTTATCATATGTTATAAAGAACGAATATATTTTTATATATGAATAGTCCTTATTCTCATGTGTTCGTGTGCTTTTTAATCTTCTTATGAAATCTCATAAATATTGATTATTTCAACATTTTTTACAATATAACAATATTGGATGAATTTTTTAGAGCACTGCTGTTAGAAATTTCATATAATGTATTAGAATTAATTACAGTACATTGTACTAAATGGTTCTTCTAAGTGTTACTGAAGCATTCCTTTTGATAAATATTTGCACATTTCCTTGAAGCCGTTTCATAAAATATTGTAATCATGAGCAAATACATTAGAACAATGTTTTTTAAAAAAAATAAATATTCCATATGCAAACAGTCCTTAATAATCAAAGGAAATTCTGAGTATTTCTTATTGGAACCAAGCCATTTAACAAGACATAATTGTTGCTAATACTTTTTAACAACATTCATAACCTAGGTGTAAAGTCCTATTCCAATTCAAGGCTACTCCTTTTATGATGTTAAGCTCTTATTATACTTTAATCTTCAACTCAACAACGATTGACCTTCCACTGATAGACTTATCTGGACATTAAGCGAATATTTAAGGATTTTAAAGACATTTGCAGAACTCTTCCTTATGAAATTAATAATAGAACACAACATCCATCCAACTTTTTCGTTATGATTGTTCTTAAGAACTGTGAAAAAAATATATAATTCTGCTAACGTTAAACCTGCAGATCTTATTGTTTTGTAATCCAACATTTCTCGGCATGGCTTCCTATCCGTGGCGGCTTATAACGGCCCAAGGAAAGTTCAGCCAAGACTTTATGTAGCGGAACCTTCAGCAAGAAAAAAAATGGCGTTGGAATTACGCTTTTTTAGAGTCTGCCCATCTGAAGAGGAAGAAGGCGATCAAAATGATTTCTCAAAATTGTTTTCGGACGCTTCCGGTTTCAAATTATCACGGCAATTTTTCCATAAAGAGGATGAGGTCTTTTAAAGTGGATGAGAATAGAAGTGGTGTTTGGTACCAAGAGTTGGTGGCTGAAGTTTACCAATGCGATTCGTTAACAAACATTATTATTATTTATAAAAAGAGGGCAAGTTATCTTTTTTTGAAGAATTTTCTTGTAAAAAACCATGTAAGGAGATAGTGAACTTTGAAATAAACAGAAATAGAAGAAAAAGTACAATTTTATTTTTATTGTTTCATTACCAAAATATATGTTTATATTTTTTTCTAAAATAGTGCTATAAAATATGTTCAATAAATTAAATATCTGAAGGGTTAAGAGTAAAAAAGTGCATCTCAATGACATTTTTCAAAATGGTATTGTTTTATCAAATGTATAGCTATAAATATCTTTGAGATTTTTTTAGCTATCTTAATTTTTGAAGAAATTAAGTAAAATTTATAGTAAATATTTCGGTCAAAAATTAAAAAAAATAATAATAGGGTATTGGTTTCTGTCTCAAGTTTTTCTTTTAAATGATTAAAAGTCAATTTTAGTTCAGAAAAACATAAAATTCCTATAAAAATTTAGAAAGTATATAAAAAAAATTTCTAAAAATATTAATATTTAGTTGAAATATTAAAATGATACACTGTTTTGTTCCAAATAAATTTACATTGGGTAATAAGAAAAAAAAATAATAAAGAAATAAAATCCACCAGAATATTTAACATTTTTAAACGTTATATATCTATTTTTTTAAAATTGGGTATTTTATTAAAAAAATTTTTTAAGAAATTTGACATTTTTCTACTTTAATAGATAAACACTCAAAATTTCACAACCTTAAGTGAATAAATCGCAAAAGTGTCTAATAGAGTTCAATATCCTCTTAAACGCTTCATGGGAAAAAATAAATAAATAAATTTACTTTTTTTTTTTTTTTTTTTTTTTTTTTGCTGGCGTCCTGCCATAGGGGTAGCGTGTCTTCCCCGTGATCTGGGCGTCCGGTTCGGGCATGATTGTTCTGTGATCTATCTATGAGATGTATGAATGTATCACCCTGTAAAAAGGGGTTGTGCAAGCGAATGTGTATGTCACCTTCATATGAGCTAGAAGTCAGACTTCTGCCTTCAGCGGTCTTTACACTCAGAAGCTACGGCACCCCTTTTTCCGTGAAAACACGGACATGACATCATCCTCATCATCAACTACTTTTTTTTCCTTCAAAAACGATTACAAACATTGAATGTAGTTTATCTCTTCCTAAATGTATTTCTTTAAAATTCATGTATTTCGAACAAAAAACGATAATGAGTTGTGTTCAGTGGCATAGAAATGGTAAGTGGCATCAGTGGGCATAATGAGATTCCAGACAACCCCCCCTCCCCCAATCGTACAAGCAAGTGAAATATCGCCAAATGAAAGGATTTAACTTTTTTGCCCCATCATCAGAATTATTCTAAAGGATGACGTAAATGCACTTTTTGTCGCTATGGCAACCTTAAGGATGGCAGTAGGGGATTATCTGCAACCTATCTTGCCCCCCCCCCTCCGGCCATTACAGCGCTTTCTTCAGGTCATCTCGTAGATATTTTACTAGATGTGTTCATAAAGATACGAGTAGATGTAAAAATAATAATAACGGCTATTTAGAGTACATGGCTCCAAGGATCAAAAATTTAAGAAAAAATTAAAGTTGATTTATATAAACGGAGAATTTATTAGTGAATTGAAAAGACATGATCTTGGACATATGAATATTTATAAATGAAATCATAGCATGAAAACATTTTTTAAGATTATTCTTGATGAATAGATTAGATTATTCTTGCTAAATTTCAGATAATAAATAATGTATATGATTAAATCGACTAGAATGGATGTAGCTTGCTTTAGTAATCTAACTATTAAAAAAAAAAAAGGAGCAAATCAGAAATAAATATAGCTTATAAGAATTGGCATTTAAGCATTTGCAAATAACATTAATTTTAATACAAGGCTTATCATGAGCTGGCACATACTTATATCTACCAAAGGGATTTAAATGATCCCTTTCGATAGTTAATTAAAAAAAATATAAAATGACTTATCTTTTATGAAGTTACAATTTAAAAAAAGAAATTACTTTTCCATATATTTGATGAGGTGTGGTGTAATGAAAAGGCAAATATTCTTTTTTTTATCTACTTAAAAAAAAAGGGGGTTATTTTCTAACTTAGATCTTCAAGATCTATTCTATCATCACCTTCTACCAAAACATTGATTCACATCTTCTTACTAACAACTTATAATAGCTTCTATCTGACTGACTTTTGATTTCATCACCTTGTTTCTTATATATATATCCCATTAATGCCTACTGTTCCATTTTTGGAACACCCCTCACATAAAAGTTATTTATAAATTTCATTATAGAAATTATAACAGAAATTTCATGCAAAAATTCCAATTTTTTAACCTTAGGCATAAATGGGATATACACATATTACTTACACATATTTATCTCTATATCTGTGTGTTTCCCAATGTAGCTATTGCATATTTAAATACAAATGTATGTATATAACAATAATAATAATATATGTATATTTCAATAATAATAACTATAGTTGAATATAATAAATATGTATTCTCAACACTACTTATTCGAATGGTCAAAATGATTCCTTCAATAAAAGTAGGTATACTGAATACATTCCTCCGAAACTAAAAAAGAAAGGATAACAGTTGCGATTATGTATCTTATAAAACTAAGTAAAAATTAATTAAAATATTCTCATAAATTAGGGAAATAATTTTCTCAAAGACAATTGACTAACAGAGACTTACTCAGAGAGTAAACCTAGTATTAATCTACACTTCGGCATTTTTTGAGCTTCGAAATTTTATTTTGCTATTCACCCTTAATTCTTCCTTATCAGCTATCACAACATCTATTCAGTTTAACGGTAGCATAAATAACGATCAACTGGCATTGGAACAACGTAAACTTTATGCACGGAAACCAGTTATTTACATTTTGTTTCTGCCATTAGATCTCCCCGAATCTGATCTGAAGCAGAGTTCGTGCGGTCCAGAAAAAAAAGAGTAGCAAATGCAGGAAGTGTAAACCTAAACCGGACCTTTTTTAAATTCTTTTTGTCTATCTGAATGTGTAACAGAATGGGTGTTACGAGTTTATAATAGGCATGGAATATCTGGGAGTACCCGGTCGATTTGATCTTGATCAAGGCACTACGCACAATGCATTTGTAAGATATCAAAATGAAGTTACCCAACAAGTTAAAACTGTTGAATGTCACGCATGATGGCGTGCTACACCTAAAAGCTCGATTTTTATTCTTGTTTTAATGCCCGTTTTTTGTTCTCCAGAGTACTTCCAGGTGTTCGAAAAAGTACCTTTTTAATGGGAAGTCGTAAATGACTTGAAAGCATAGTGGCACACTTTATCGAACAATGGACATAATTGCATTCCACACGAAACTACGTCGTTAGCATAAATTCATTGTTTACATTAAGAAATTAATTTAAGTAATTTGCCTGGTAGCTTTCTAACATTGGTCGGTTAAATTATTACATGAAATCTGGTGAAGAATTCGAAAAGGAAATATTTAGAATAGAAAAATTACAATAAAGATACTATAGCTAAAAATAATAATAGTAATTAGCATGAAGTTTATCCTCGAAACTTTCTCGCATTCATTCTAATTAAAGTATCACGCCTCTTCCCCTGCATGAAATTGTGAGCCTTCCTTAAAGTGGTAGACATCAAGAGGTCAAAGAGATAATTTTCCTAGCCCCCCCATATAAGCAATTTATGCTTCAGATTTTTTTTATGTCTTATGAATATACATTCTAGCTTCCTTTTCTTACTTTCTCGTAAACTTCGTATGGAAAAAGTATAGTAATCATCAAAAAATCAAACTCGAAATTTTGACGAATCTTCACATTATAGACCCCCTTGAGTTAGAAAAATACATTTTTGGCAACTGTCCGTCTGCATGGGACAAAGATAACCACAAAATTGCTTTGTTATAGACGGCTGGTATACTTCTTCTTGCATACAAACGACCACCCCGCCACCACTGAACGTAGTAGTATCGACAGGATTTGTTGTGGTGGACTGCTGAATAAGACGGTTGGCATACAGTATTTAGACCAAATCTGCATATATCTATCAAATTTTGAGAAAAATTCTTTCAGAAGAAGTATATCTGCCCGGCTGTTCCAGTATAAGTTAACATGATCTCTACAAAACGAAGAGAGTTAGTTACATGGATAAAATTAGTCACATACGATTTATCATTTATAATACTATCGAATTTTGAGCACATATGACAATGGGTTGACTGTCTGTTGTTTGGTTAGTTAGTGGGTTTTTCGTGCAAAAGTCATGCTTGACCATGCTCATTTAACATCTGTAGAGTAGCAACTATCAAATTTTGAACGAAATCCAATGAGTGGTTGACAATCTGTCATCATTTTTAATATGCACCGATATTCATCGGGAAATATCGCCATTCTCTAATATCGACCATCCCATCCTTGGTAACAGTTATATACTACATTTTTTATAGATGAAAGACGAAAAGAAACATTCTTAAGAAATGGCCGCTGCCAATTTGAATTTATATGTTCCGACAGTTAGCTACTTTAAACAACATTTATGATATTCTTTAACGTCCGACAGTCATTTGATGCATGCCATTAAGGAGACTCATCCAGGGCAATCCAACTGTCGAATAAATGGAGAAGCTTTGGCTCGGAAACAATTAGAATTCTGAGCGAGTTCATGCACTCATGACCGGCTCTAATTTTATCTGAACTTGAGTGTTTCGGATACGCTTCAACTGCTCTGCAAGAAAAGCAAAGAAGTGGAACGAATAGTTACCGTTTTTTGATGGGCTCTTAACGCCAATGGAAGTTTCACTATAGGTACATCAGCAAAAGAGCTACGTTTTCATATGGATTCTTCGGAATTTCAACGTCATACCATCCGATTCTTTACAAATTCTTTCAAATTAAAGTTAAATAAATATCACGAAGTAGAAAATTTATACCTAATATTATCAGAGAAAATGCATTATACAGCATTAATAATAGTATTAGTATTCTTCCGAGTTTTAACACATGCTTTGGGTTATAGGATATTCAAAAGAATTTTTATACTTTTGTAGAAAATGACATTTATTCTACTTTTATGCCATTCTCTGTATTAACTACTACAATTTGAGATAATATAGAAATGCAGAAAAGAATAGAAAAGCCGTACACCACTAACAGTAGACAATATTTGCTTCTTAACAAATCAGTTAAATGAATAGATTGTTCCACGAAACATTAGGAATATGCTCTCTATAATAGGAGATAGCGTTGTACAGGACATGGATCATCGGATGACTTTATACTCGTTTAAACATCTGTAGTCCTGCACAGGACAGGGATTATCGGATGAATTTATGCACTTTTAAACATCTTTAACCTTGTACAGAGCATGGATTATCAGATGAATTTATACGTGTTTAAACATCTGCGGTCCTGTACAGGATCATCGGATGAATTTATACGCGTTTAAAAAAAGCACTGAATTAAGACTTAAAAGGTAGTGAATATTTATTAACGAAACAATTTATTCTCAGAAACTAAACCTCTCCTGTGCTTTCGTGCAGTTGGGCCCTCCGGTTTTACTGAGCCTAAGACTCAATAGTTGGCCGGTCGGGGGTGTCCCGCTATCTCTCTGTGCTTTCGTGCATGGGCTAAGAAGAGTTGATTTCACCAAAATAAGGCTGATATTAAAGGTAAAGTAAGGGGACGCTTACACTTTATTTAGCGATGTAGTGGATGGCTCGGAAAATTGAACTAATCATTTAGTGAATAAGCATACAAATCTCAAACTAAATAAAATAGAACTTTTCAAAATGACAAAAATAATATGAAAACGCATATAGATAAATAAATGTCAAGATCTGACAAATTTTTATAATTCCTCTATTGGATATGACTGCTGTCCGTTTTAGAATTGGCCATACTAGAATTATACATAGGCAAGTGTTGGAGGAGTCCGCCCCTCAATCTATTTTATGCCAATGCCTTTTGACAATTCGGCACATTCTGATAGAGTGCCCACATTTTGAATATCAACGAATTCAATGCTTTCAGTCGCCTCATTTTGTATTAAAAGACATCCTTCATAAAGTGCCTCATCCTCAACTTTTTACTTTTTTAAAAAACAATTAGTTTCTTCTACTTATTTAAGTATTTTATCATTTTTATAATGCTTTTAATCTATGTGACAGTTCATTTGTGCATATTTTTTAAGGTCTTGAATAGAGTTTAGAAGCAGAGATTTTGATTAACCTTTTAAAACGTGACCATTTTATGAACCATATGCTTGTCGTTGGCGCTGTATAATCAGAAGTGGTTTTAGCTCCAGTAAACTCCATCAACTCCAACTCCTCCGTAGGACCAAGTTATACAAAAATGATAATCTCTATTTTTTGCCATGAACAGTGCATCACATCTTGTCCTGAACATACAAAAATTTCGGGGAAACCCATTCTATTCGCATCCGATGTAGGCTCCCAGCCCATGTGCCTTCTATTTCTGTCCCTTATATCACGCACATACAAATGAACCGCTGTCCATTGTTAGGTTCGAGTAGGAGTCCCTTTTACATAACCCAGAGGCGGAGGATTATTCGGTGGGTGTCTTCCGCTCGCATCAACAAACGTCCCCCGCTTCCGAACGAGCCTGTCCTTCGATCGTCACGCGCCGCTTGCGCAATCCCAGCAGGGAATCTCGAATGGCTAATGAACGATGTGCGAACGCGATAGCACTCCAGATTGTTTGCTCCTCAAACCTACTTCTGTGCCTCTCCAAATGGGAACTTCCGAGGCGAGATTAAGGGGTTGGTGAGAAAAATTCTGCGAGATTTCAGCGAAAAAGATTAGTTATACGGTTGTGCAGATTTTGATGAACCTGCGCTAGACTCAATGCATCGAAAAGTTTGGTTTCTGTAAAGTTTCGATATCTGGAAAACGTCGAAATTCCATAGAATGTCAGCATCCTCGCAATCGCTTGATGCGTGTCTAAAATATTTGATGAATATCCTTATTACTCACATACCAAGGCAAATACCAACGTTTATCATGCATTGATCTTAAATGAAAATGTTTTCGTTAGATTAAGACAAAGCAGCATACAGCCGACCACCCCGCCACCACTGAACGTATCAGTATCGACAGGAAAGACAAAGCAGCAGCTTTTTGATTCATAGCTTATTATAGAAACTCATGCAGACACTTAAAAAACTATTAGAGAGCTTTGGCATGCATAATGTGCAAAGCTGTTTCTAAAGTTATTAATCAGATTAAAACAAAAAGGATTTTAATCAAGAATTGATATAATATTTGGGTATACAATAAATAAGAAAAAAATCTTTACTATTTAAGAATTGCAATTTGATCAAGCCTTTTAAGTATAATTTAAACCCACAGTTATCAAAAATTATGATACCCAGTTGAAATGAAAAGCACAAGAATGATATAGTACATCAAAAACATTTAATTTACAACCACCTTTTTTTAAGCTATAGTTTTAGATATGAAGTATCTTGCTGCGCCGTGGTTCAGTTGGTTGAAGCGATTGTTTTGTAAACAAGATATATGAAGTATCAGCAGAAATGGTTGAATATGAAATAATGTTGAGAAACAAAATATTTCAGCTGACGAGCAAAAGTTTGTAATAAGTCACTGGAAAAATGGAAAATCGTATAGGATAAATCTTGAATTTCAGCAATCCTACAGTTTTAATCATAATTCACAAATTCAAACAAATCTTTCACTGATATATGTAGTAGAGCCAGCGTCCTGGCTCAGGGGTAGCGTGTCTTCCCCATGATCTGAGCATCCCAGGTTCGAGTCTGGGCTCGGGCACGTTTATACTTCCCTTGTGTTCTATCCGGGAGATGTATGAATGAGCCCCCCCCCCTGTAAAAAGGGGTTGTGCAAACGAATCTGTGCGTGTGCTATCTTCATTTGAACTAGAAGTCAGACTTCTGCCTTCGGGTGATCAGTGGTCTTTACACGCAGAAGTTACTGCACCCTTTTTCCTTGTTAAAACATGAACACGACATCATCATCCTCATTTAGTATATACAAGGTAATCAAGAGATAATAAGAGATATTCGGGAAGCCTTGTAACGTTTTATGTACAGGACGAAATATAACAAAATTTGGCTACCATACACATTAAAATGTGGTTTTAAATTTATCAAGAAAAAAAAATTAGCAACAAAAAACTCCTGACGCTGCAAACGCATTATGAGTGGAAAAAAAATACATAACTGTCAATGCAAACAGTGAATAAATACACACCAAATACCAATGAAAAGCACTCAAACGCTTATTCTAGCAACTTTAAAGTTGGGTACGAGTTGACCACTAACTTGATGTTCTAATAACTGCATGCAGTACACGAGGTTTTCGAAGGTGGATCACAGCGTATTGGCATTTATTCGTCTGATATGTAAAGTTATTTGATCTTTTAACGTACGATCGTCAGGAATATGTTCTTTATACACAGCGTCTTTCTAGTGAACCAGAACCGCCTCACAACCAGAAATTGCAGAAAATCAGACCATTGTTATCCGTTAATGGGTGTTATTTTATACGGATAAAATGTTAGGATCTTACGTAATATTTTCTTCATTGTCGAGAATAGGGTATATATTTGTCGCGATTTTGGAAACGCATTACTGATACCCTGATTATTAGTATCGCCTGATCCATAACGGCTGTTGCAACTTCCTCAACTTTTCCCTACATGGTAACTTTACATGGTAACTTCTTCGGCCTGGTTGTAACATCAAGAAATCCCGTTGTTTCAAATCTTTCAACCATTCTTCCAATCATTATTCACTTAGAGGAGCACTGGCATTTTCATACCGCAGATGAAATAGCTTGATTAACCACTTCGCATACAATGATGTGTCTGAGATCACATCGAATTATTTAATTTTTTAATGCAATTAAGTAAAAAGTATTAAATAATTTAAAATGAAAAAAAGACACCTGAAAGACGTATTATTATTAATGGAATTAGAATAATAGTAAATACACCAATTAGGTAGCTATTAAACTCGTCATTTAATTAGGAAATTAAGTGAATTCGTATGTCAAGTGGTTGATAAGGCGCATTCACTTAGTGACAACACAATCGACTGGCAACTTCTTGCAAAATGACACAAATTCTCGCAAACCTTTTTATGTTCGGTGTCATACCACAAATTTGCTGTAAAAGCAAATTACACAATACATTTTTCGATAGCTAGGATTTTCCCTTCTTGCATACAGCCGACCACCCCGCCACCACTGAACGTAACAGTATCGACAGGATTTTTTGTGGTCGACCCCGGATTTCCCCTATCGGCGTTTTTGATACACATTTTTTTCTGCATAAATCGAAACCACATACTTTAATATGCATGGTGGCTAAATTTTGCTATATTTCAATCAGTTCACAACATGCTACAGGGCTCCGAACACCTGTTATTTTTCGATCACTCTGTACATCGACAATTACCAAAGTTTATTGACATAATTTTGGTCCTCTGTCGCAATAGTGGAACTAAATAAAATTGTTTCTATCTATTCGGAGAAAAAGATTTAATTCATCTTTTAGGTATATGTTAAGCAATTAGATTGGTTTTTACTTTTTCAAAATGCAAAGAAGTCTTTTTGGCTGAGAGGAGCAGGGAACCTGATTGTATTTTTGAATCGCGGTCAGATTATAAAATATCAGAAATGACCATCTCCTTCTCTAGAAGATCTCGTTAGCATTGGGGCATTTAACCACTGACGGAAGTAATAAGCATCTGGTTATAAAAACGACTGATCGTTTGATTACTGCAGTTAGTCACACATTCAGTTATTCATTGTCGAAACTGAAGAATAATTTCATTGGATAATCTTACAATTCCAAAATGAATGAAAAGGACTATGCAGTATTTTAAAATCAACATTTAGAAAGGTAATGAATATCACAGTGCATTTATGTAACGTAACAGTCACGTGATAACAGTAATTGTACATGCCATCTAATTGTCGTTTTATGCAGAGCTGCGATGCTGCAATAATTTTTAAAGCTAAAAAGCAAATCAAAATTAAATTGAAACTTTAAGGAATTTTTTAAATAGTTTTATTAATGAAATGATACATACTAAATTTTTGAAAGGCAGAATTTTTATGACTTAAATTTTTTTGCTACTTTTTCGTTTTTAATTAAAAATCCATTACTTTACATATCATAGAATCTTAAAAACAGTTTTTTTCAAATGCAGTATAACTGAATTAAAATTAATTATTTAGTAGTTAAGTTTTAAAAACAGTAAAATAGTATATTACCATAACAGACAACTGCATAGAATTTTAAAATTTTAGTATTTCGAATTTAAAATTTTAGAAAACAGAAGAAAAAAAAATCAATCCAAACATTCCATTTTCACCTAAACGTGGATATTAGAACTTAATAAACGTATTTAAAAATGTTTCAAATATACTTCATTGTAGAATTACTGTTAAATATACGTGGAGTGAAGTTATATTTGTTACGGGATGGAATACTGCTTCAGTATTTAACATTTCCAACCTGAACTTATTCTGGAAATGAGATTCACACACAATGAAAAATATGAAAAGTATTATATTCACTCATCATTGAAAAGGGAAGCTTGAATTCTATACAGCAGAAATCACATTCAAGCATTTGAAATTTTTGCATCGTTTTAAAACATTGAACTTCATCACACCATAGCTATTAGAAAATCTTTCAAATTTTTTTTAAATACATATTTTTCTTTGGATAAGATAAAAATAATAATAAAATGGAGCAAATCCTGTTTATACAATAAAAATTTAATTTAGAAATCTATATCCTTCCAAAAACAAGAATCAAATGTTTTAAAATTCGAGTCGCAATCCAAAAACTGAGTTTTACTGCTTCATCATTGGCATTAAACGTTGATGACCTTTCCCAAATTGTCATGCGGCACATCTTATTGTTCGGCAAACTGCCCATCAATTAGGTGACATGCCAGATTTTATTCATCTGACATGTCACCTAATTGATCGACAACAGGTTTACCGCGGGCTAAAACTAGACGAATGTCCACAAAGAGCCAATTAGTTTTCTTTTCTGGTCTTAGTTCTTGGATTTGCCGATTCAAAATTCTCGCCACGACTTCTGAAATGGTCTTTGTCAGCTCATAAAATGATAGCTCTGATAATTTAGGTTCTAGACATATGTAGGGCAGAGATTCATCAAAAGACGAAAAAGAAACTGAAGGTAGAAAACAGAAACTGATTATTGATATCTCATCCTTCGGACGCATTCATTTTCTACCCTTTCAGTTTAAAATTTAGGATTATTATCCTCATTTATATGCAGTGCTTGTGTATAAATTTAAAAAAGATAAATTACTATTTATTTGAAATATTGTGAAAGCATTACCCCTGAAACTGTGTAGAATGGATATAAGATTTTAGAATCAGCCAAGGAAAAAAAGTTATATAGGAAAAGACGGCATTTTGTTGAGAATATAAATAATCACAATTGATTTACTGTAGATAAATTCTTTTCCCTTTTTTAATCTTGGAATTATTCAAAATAAATCGAAAGCTATAATGGCTGGAGGTTATGTGATGGATTTATTCGATAAGCCTCTTGAGGCTTTCTCAGATCACTATCTCTTCCTCCCTGATCCAATAGATTTAATTTTAAATTTTAATCCAATAGGTGTGGTCTACAAAAAACTTTCTCCAAAGTCTTGCAACTGTCAAAAAAAAAAAAAAACATCCATCAAACTCGCGATTGGAATGAACCTCTACTTTTTAGAATTTCTGCAGAACAAAAATACAATTTTGGAACTATGCCTGTTGTTTGTTTTATGTGTCTTGGAGCACAATTAAAGTCTTACAACTAGATGACCATTATCTGCAACTTTGATGACCATGGTCTATCACATTCGTCAAAAATACATGGCCTATTCGTAAATTTCTGTTAAATTTTGAGCAAAATCCATTCAGCAAAAGTTTTTTATTTTTATTTTTCTGTCTAACTGAAGGAGAAGAAGGTTTCTATATTAATGTCCCATTTTAAAGCAAGACTAGAGTATTGTGGGACTAACCTCATAATTTTTAACCGCAGTCGGAAGTCGAGAATGACACTTGAATTGCCAACCCATCTCTAAATTTCCATGCCACAAAACCGGAGGACGTTTGGTCTCGATGGATTTAGCATGCACCAAAACCAATTATATGACAGTTATTTGGAGGAATCGGTATCGAGCCTGAAACCTTCTGTTTCCGGAATCGAGACCTTACTACCAGTTCATCGAGGCCCCTAATTGCAGGCGAATAAAACTACGAAAAGAGTTAGATAGATGAAATTTAGTAACAGCTTTAGAAACTTAAGTATAAATTTTTATGAAATTTTGAACAAAATACATCATTGGATTTATTATCTGCCGGTTTATGAATTATCATGCATACAAACAAGATAAATCAGAATGAAATTTTTTATGTTTTGTTCCTAAGTTTTGTTTAATGTCGAATTTTGATTTCAATCGATAAAAATAAACAATAAAAAAATAATGATAAACGACGCATAAAATGATTTTCCAGTTGTTTTCGCTGTATTAAGAATTTAAAAAAAAATCTCAAACACGAGAATGAAAATAAAAATTTCAGCACCTCGTGTCCTTCATGAGCCACATTTTTTTTTTTTTTTTTTTTGAAAGAAAAGGGACTCATCTACATAATGGAATATGGGGAAAAGTTCGGGAAAAAAACCCAAACCCGATGGTTCTAGCTTAGTATTGTAACACTATTATAGTGTAGGCAAACTACTTATTGATATGTTTTTCATCATGCGACTTCAGAAATTTTTCTTATATTTCTCCGATTATTGTACTTAGAACAAAAAATATCCCCTGTTTAATGGTTATATATAAAATGTGTAATTTTTATACATTAACTAAAAAACATTTATTTTAGAATTTTTCTTGAAATTTTTAATGTGGCAATTATATAAATTAAAGCGAAAGTAACCAGTAATTATAGGAAATTGGCAGATACTGAAATTCTAAAAATCTCTAAGGAAACCTATAGTTTCTTGAACCTACCGGTAACCTAGCTTCCTATCTAATATGAAAAAAAAATGATCTTATGTTCTTTTTTATCCCTTTTAATTCATAAAAATAATTCGATGATGAATTATTCACTTAATAAAAGACATATGGACTGCTCTGAAAGATACATATATTTGTTTTCATCAGAGCTCCCCCCAAAAATTGATTTATATCTTCTAACCATTCTGTAGATATTTTTATTTAAAAAAATATTATAAAGCTTCAGAATTATTCACAGCCTTGAATGGAGTTTGAGTAGAGAGTTCCAAGTGCCAAGTTGTACATTTAGAGAAAAAATAAGAAATATTGGATGAGAAAAAAGAAATAGATTTTTTTTTTTTGAAAAATTGGAGAATTTATTGTTGCTGATTCTACACTTGACAAGCGTCTCTGGCACATTGACAGATTTGCCAAAATTCTATAAGCTTCACTTAATTTTCTCTTTTCAAGCCATCGTCTTCTTGAGTTATATTAGTCCAGCTATGAAATCGATCATAAGGCTTTATATTTAAAAGGAGACGATTTTAAATTCATATAAAACAAGAATAACATTTCCAAATTAATTCAAATATTTCAAACAAATTGAAAAATTATTTCAATGCAACCTGTAGAAAAAGAACATTCTTTTCGAAGAATACAAAACTAGAAATATTTGGAGTTTCTAAACAAAACAGTAATGGAATTTCACACAATTAGAAATTAATTCGACCTACAAAAAAAATCTCAATACAACAAAAGACGTTTGATTACTTCGCTTTGAGAGCTATATCAACAACAGAAATTAGAAAATAATTTAGATAGTTAATAGAATAGATGGAGTGGTGCTGTTTCATTTCCTCTCAAAACAGAATTTCCAAATATTTATTTAAAAATAAACCAACTTAACTATTTATTAAAGCTGGAAATGCAAGTAGAAATTTCTTTTAAAACTGCGGTAAGGTTATTTCCTAGTAAACCATTTTGTTGAAGCTGAATTTCCAAGAAAAAGTCCATTAGCGTGCAACAGGTTGCCGCCTTTCGTTCGGCAAACTTCTAAACAATCTGTTCCCACGTTTATATGGATCCAGCCATCAAGAACAAACCCAAACGGAAGCTGACGGCATTTCTTTACAAAATGAATTAAGAATTAGTATATAATTACTCTCTGTTTATAAATACAGTAGAGAAAGTAAGAACATTAAACCAATCTTTTAACCGAGTGAACGGGCACACCTTGCATTTAAATTCACATTAAGTCCGAATGGGTGACTAATTTAAAGTTAGTTTATAGAACTAATGAAAAAGTTCTCTTTTAGGATTGTGAAATATAAATTCTTGCAACAAAACTCTTGCACACGTTTTTGGAAAGTAGTTCTTCCCCAATAAAAAGTATGGTAAGTCAGCAAATATAACGTTTTTGATTTGTGCTGGAGGTGATTATCAAATAAATGTATTTCAAATGAAAATTATGGATTATTAATTACCTTTGGCGATATTATATTATCTATAGTTAATAAATTGTTATCTATTCTAATTAATGTGCACGAAACATTGAAACTTTCTTCTTCACTTTATGTTATTAGTCACCTCAGGCGATCAGTATTTCGTCATTTATTGTTGCTTTTATTTTTAGTTAGACCGTTTAAATGCAACTATCATAACTTCCATATTGATATCAAACTTTTAAACAAATCGTGTTATTTTAATTACCTTCATTTTGTTCTATTCATTGTATATGAGACCTTCTTTCTGTGACATGACGGCCCTATTGAAAACATAAATATGCGACTGGTGTATTTTCTAACTTCTGCAGTATGGCAACTTCACTTCCTTTACTCGGATTAACTATACAAATCTTAAACTGCTAGTGAAAATAATATGTGTGCATGTGTTGTTTGAAATTTATTCAGTAAATTTTGAGCAACAATTACAAAGAACATTTTAAACGAAGAGAAACAGATGAAGAGGGATACTTCAAAAGCAAGGTACAGTAGAGATAATTTTTAATTAATATAGATTGCAATACTTCAATTTTCAATATTAATGGTTTTTAATTTATTGTTTATTAGATCTTGTAAAGCATATAATAGACGTTTACTCCTTAATGATTCATAAAGTGATTCTTATAAAAGCGAATCAATTATAAATTCTCTCTGTGATAAATTGCTAATTTTTTTTCCCAATATTTTTGTGCCTATACATAAAATTCAAAAATAAAACTCTTCAAGATGTCTTAATTATCAACAAGTATTAATTAGCAAATTAAAAAAGTAATCACAAATTTAATAGCAAGTGTAATAATTATGCTAGTAAAATCGTAATAGTTTTTTTAATTAATGTCTAATTATGATGATCAAAAGTGCTTGAAATCATATTAAAGTAATGACTGATAATAAGTCAAAAACCCATAAGTGCTCAGGCCTTTTTTTGATATTTTAATTAGAATTTTATTAATTAAAAATTTGGCCTTTTTAAGCAATAATTTTCGAAACTATTATAGCATATAAATGATTTTTGTATCATCTTAACATTTAAAGAATTATCTTTTCAATGATATTGACTCTTTTACTGTTTTAATAACTTTTTATTCTTTTTATATTTTAAATATATAATAAACAAATTTCACAGCAATATATTTGAATAGTGAAACGAAATTCAAATTAGTCTTGTAGAAGATGATATAGAAGTGAAGATTTGGCTTTTTTTTTTCCCCGTTGAGTAAATCTTAATGTGAGGCATACTTTTAATAAAATTCTTGAATTTTTTCTGTACTTATAAATAAGGTTTAAATTTAACCTTATTTATGGGTATAATGATTTTTTTTTCAAAATGACGGATATAAATAAAATAATATTATTGATTTTTTCTGTAATATGAGTGAATGTATAAAGATATATACAGAAAATTAAAGAAATATATAGCATAAAAAATAAAATGGTGTAAGGTCTCTGAAATAGTGTGTGTTATATGTCTATAAAAAATGAAGTTAAAAATATATTTGGTGATTAAGGAGGCATAAGATAAAATCACCATATTCACATAGGATATTTAATTAAAATTTTAAGAAACCATAGCTCTAAACGGTCGCTAAAAGTCCCGTTGACTGATCGCTAAAGACAACTGATTTTCAATAACAATTTCAAACAACTAATTTCTAGACAACTGATTTTCAACAACTAGTTTTCTAGCTTCAATAAAACATGAAAAAAAGTGCCCAAATGTTCTAAAGTTTGCTTTAAGAACTAGAATCATTTTTATAAAAATAGGTCACCTATCAAAATCCAAAAATTTACGTGATGATAATGCGAGAAACTTATGAAGTATGAAGCAGCAGTAAAATGTCACCAATAGGCCCGAGTCATAACTACCCCGATTGTCTCCTTCGCAGAAGACCTTGATGGGTAAGGTAGGGTTTCGGTCCATCCGAATGGCTGCCATCCGTAAATGATAAACATGCTATCTCGTCTTTCTGTGGCGGGAAATGACCGTGACCCACCTGCGAGCTAGAGGTGAAAGTGGTGGGATCTTCAGAGTTGCGCGTTTTGAACGAGAATCGGGCTCCTCCAGTTTCAAATAAATGAGCGCCTTCGCACTGTTTTTTTTTTTTTTTTCCTTTTTGAAAAGCTTCATTAGCATTTATTGCGTAACTGGAAACGAAAATTTGTATTTATTTCTCGTTAAAAGTTGATTATTAAGTTGAAATGTTGTGGAAGTTTGGAAGACGGATGGGTTTAAACAGACTGGTTTGTTTGCATTTTTTTTTTTTTTTTTTGCTGTCGTTGAAATGATGGAGATGGTAATTAATTGAGAGGAAAATTAGATGGATGACGGGAAGAAAAAGGATAGAAACATAATATGGTTTTTTTAGCGGCGGATTGAGACAGTAAACTTATTATTATTCCTGGTTTAGTAATTATCTGTAAGATATGCAGATGAAATGGTCGGGCACTGATATAAATATTTGTTTTCTCAACCGGAATCTAAACAATAACTTAGTACTGTGAATCGGTTGTCATATCATCGTTTAAGAGCTTTATTATGTTTAAGAATTTTTTTCGGGGGGAGGGGGGGGGCTCTGCAATTTGTAGGCTTGCTGCAAGGAATACAACAGATATTTAACCCTCTTTTTTATTGAAAAATCTTTATTAAAGTATTTTATATTTTAATTGACAAGAATTGATATTTTAATTATACAAGATAAAATTCATGGTATACCAACAAGATCAATTTAGTCTCGAATTTCAACAACACTTATTTAGAAGAATATAAAAATGTAACCTAACATAATAACGATTTATTTTATTTTAAGTTTTTATTTTAGCAATTTGGGAAACATATGCGCGTTTTTTTAAAAATGTAAATGCTTTAAATTTGTATTTAATAAATATATAAGAATTTAACAAGATTCGATGTTTATACCTGGTTCTAAAGAAAATATGTGCTTCTAGATAAGATATTGATGTAATTAAAATCCGTCGAAGATTAAATGGCCATCAGTAAGTATGGTGGTTAAATTTGTGAAAGGACATGTTTCTTCTTGCGTCGACTTGATTATCTGACAAATTACGTGGTCAATCCCAAAACAATTGTCATGTAATTTCCAAAACTTAATTAGGACTTTAAAAGTACTTTAACGAGTTTTTTTTTTCTCTCAGTTGAAATCATCAGGTAATCATTGTCAGTAGACAAATAACAATTCGATGAATGTTTTTAGTAGCGGAGTATTTGTTCCATGCAAAGTAATAACTTTTAAAAGGAATTTAATTATAAATATTTAGGTAGAACTCCACATGATGGTGACGGTTTTAACTGTGACCAAACAGCACCAAGAGAAAATTTCGCTACAGTATAAAAATGCTCTCAATTCTATAAATATAAATAAAATCACGAGAGAATCACATGCCATATAGTTTGACCATTAAAATCGGCAAAATAGTGAAATTTTTTTCTTTGAGCTTTTTGGTCGTCGATAAAACTGAAAAAAGCCGAAATATTTATGTTTTTACATGAAGAATATTATACTTAATAATTTTTTACAGGAACAATATTATTAGATCGTAAATGTTTGATAATTATCAGAATTATTTCTAAGGTACGGGAAAGTACTATCTAAGAATTTGATCCCAGTGGTAAGTAAATAACAAATATCTGTGGTAGTAGCAAAAAGACAAAATACAAATAAGATGTGAAATTTGGATGATGGTGTGAGTATTATTTAGGTACAAGAATCTTTCGTAGGACAAACTGAGCTGAATATTAATATACATTATATAGTATAAAATTAAAGAGCTATAAGTTGAGGATTATAAGTTTTCATTTTCATTGATTTAGTCACTATGAATATAACAATTTTTTTTAGTAAGGAAATAAAGGGAGACAAGTATCTGTTGCAATGACATGCTGAAAAGCACTGCAGGGAATTAACTAATTCAAATTTGTCTATACATGCAATGAAAGGGCATGAATGTTTTTGATGTGCTTAAAAATCAATTCATAGGTTTTGGTCATAACTATAATAAAAAAAATTTAAGATTTTTCTGTTCAAATCAAATTTAATTCCTATAAACTTATCCTATTTGCCAATGAGGAGATTGTTACGGAGTTCTTGAACTCAAGGTTCTTAATCTCTGGACTTAACCAAAAAACATTAAAGAAGGATCGATCTAGATTATAAATTCTAGGCTAGTTTATGAGCCAAAGACTCATATTCAAGGAATCTAGCCTTATTTTTGGTTAAAACGACCTTCTGAGTTCATAAATAGCCTCATGCTTACATCCAACATATGAGTTAATCTAATTTTCTAGAGAACTTTCTTGGGAAATGGGTTCCACAAAATTACTTCGTCAGATGAGAAACTTGAAAATCTTTCAGCAATCATTTCAAACGAAAGGAATATGTTTTAGAGTCACCAAGCCACTTTCTTTCATTTTTTAACCATGTTATTTCTTTTTAGATTATTCATGGATAAAACTGATTATATTCCTTGAATACATCTACAAGCAAATCTTGGAAATTATCCAAATAAAAATATCATTAATAATTACTCAAAGACATATGTAATTAGTATTCACTCTACCTCAATCATTTCTTCTCTTTTAGTTGTCTTAAACATATAATTTGCTTACTTACCTCATGTTAATATTTCAGTATCATTTATTTGCAAAACTTTATTCATGACTATTCTCATATATGCATACTGAAACATATGCAATAGGATACTCTTACTATATTTGAAAAAGAACTTTAAGGGACATATTGAATGGAATTAAATTTTCAAATTATTGAAGAAGAATCAGACATTTACTAACCATTTAAACTGCCTACATAAATTAAATTTATAGAATCACTAATAATCAAATAGACAGGACACGTAATACATTGATGGCAATTGAGCCACTAAAAAGAAGACCGAAACTTAGTTGAATTCATTACTTAGAGAGAGAGAGAGGGAAAAAAAGCAATGTGGAACCTATTGTGATAAGGAATTGGTAAACCTTACTCATGAACAGAACAGTATGGAATGGAATTTTAACGAGGTCTCAGGAGGCTCGTTCAGGAGCTATCGAATAAGTGAAGATGCATTTCACTTATTCGCTCTTATTAGCTCACTATAAAGTGTACACTCTTTATAATGTAGCTGCACAATGTTTACAGTGGGATTGTGAAGCAGCACAATGGGATTGTAATGCTGTACAATGAAATTACAGTGTTGTACAATGATTACAATGAAACTGTACTGCTATACAATGTTTACAATGAAACTATAGTGCTATACAATGTTTGCAATGGAACTGTAATGCTGTACAGTGATTATAATGGGATTGTAATGCTGTACAATGATTATAATGGGATTGTAATGCTGTACAATGATTATAACGGGATTGTAATGCTGTACAAGGAAACTGCAGCGTTGTACAATGATTACACTGGGACTGTAATGCTATAAATGACTACAATGAAACCGTAATGTTGTACAAGGAAACTGTAATGCTTTACAATGCATAGCATTACAGTTTCAGTGTAATCAATGATTACAATGAAGCTGTAATGTTGTACAATGATTGCAATGGAACTACAATATTGTACAGTGTTTAAAATAGTGCTTAAACTTTACATAATATTTACAATGAAAGTAAAATTCTCTACAATGTTTTATTATGTTTAAACATTTTATACTATGTTTAGAATTGCACTAAATTGCAGTAAAATGTTTATCATGTTACTGCAAGATTGTATAACATTTACTTGATGAAATTAAAAAGTCTTACCTAAAGTTTTATTGAGCCAGTCGGCCAAGTCTTCCTTCAGAGGTATGAGATGTTGTTCTTGCTTCATAGCAATCTTCATAGATAGCGCGTCTACTTCTTCCTGAGTCATACCTGAGCACTTTCTCATCCAGGTTGCCATGCCGCACTTAACTATCTTCTATTAACATTAGTTCCTCCATATCCACTTGGAAATAAAATGTTCGAAACTATTGTGACAGGATTCACTGCTGTTTCACTTTGCACTGCTCTGATTGGTTTCTGATGTTCAAATGTGGAAGAAAAAGTACTTGTTGTCTTCCAGAACATTCCATTTAAAAGTTTAAGTCAACATCTGCCGAAAGAAAAAAGATTCATCAACTTTTGATTGTCTCTTAAAACAGGTTGCATGTTTTTTTAATCAATAAAACGAATACAAATTAAAAAATGCTTGTATACAATTGCTAGTTAATTGAAAAGAAACTGTGTTGACAAAAGTGAATATCAATTGATGATTGAAAATATATAATGACAAATTTATTTTGACTAGTTTATGGAGTATTTACGTTTCCATATAAATTATTGTAAATTTTGAAAAAATATTTTGTTCGAAAATATGTTTTTGAGTATTGTTATTTTGACAACGTACAAAAACTTATTCGTATGTAATAATAACAATAATAAATTCATCCTAAACATATCCAAAAATCTTTTTGATTTGAATAGAGTTATTGATATATTTTAGTTTATCTTAGAATTTCTTCATTAATGGTGGCTTTTGATCAGGAAAAAATAATTTAAGAACGATTCTTGTTGTAAAAACTATTTGACAAATATTATCTAGTACGTTTTTACAAATACAAAATAATACACACAGATATGTCAAAAAATTCGAGGTATAAATTACTTTAACAATTTTCTCAAAAAGGTTTGTTATAGATTTTAAGGAAAGTACCAAAAAATTTTGCTCGTTTATATATGCGTTTAAATATTTTACGACAAACATCGTTTTTTTTATAAAAAAAAATATGAAATACAAAACGTGTTTTTATGCAGCAAAAAAGAAAAAACTTAATATTATGAAAATATAAATTAAAAATGAGAACACAATATTCAATAGAATTTTACAAATATTATACTAATAAGAACAACAACAAAACAAAAAAGGTTTTTTCCATATTAAAAATATTTGAATTGGATTTAAAAATATGTATAGCAAGAGAAAATAAAAAGCTAGAAAACTATAAATAGCAATAATGAATTTTTGTTGTTGTTTGTGATAACTTCAAATAAATAGGAAATATTAAAAAATAATTATTATTTAAAATATTTGATTATTTTTAAATACTAATTTAAATAAATAAATAACAATTTAAATAACCAATAATAAAATGGAAAAGCACATCAAACAATGAATTCAATAACTACACATTGAAACCTAAAAACACTCAGTTCAATCAATGTGTGTTTAAAGTGCTACAATTTTTTTTAAAAAGTGGGAAATTTTGATTACAAATCATTTTTGATTTTAGTATTTCGTAGTACAAATACGGTATCGGTTATGAACGCATTCAACTAGAGAAAACAAGAAATAATTTATTTTTTTTCAATATCATTCTTAAAATATCAAAATAGTAAATAAATCCGAAAATAAATATTTAAAAAATCCGAATCATAAATGATATTTTAACTTCATATTAAAAAGAGAATCTAGGAATCAGATAAAAATTCGAAATTAAGAATTCAAATAAAAAAAGCATCAAAATATTATTGTATTCAAT
The DNA here is from genome assembly GCA_026543055.1 of Argiope trifasciata. Classification (NCBI taxonomy): domain Eukaryota; kingdom Metazoa; phylum Arthropoda; class Arachnida; order Araneae; family Araneidae; genus Argiope; species Argiope trifasciata. The sequence continues at coordinate 553,985 of JAPMOQ010058285.1, read as the reverse complement.
ACCGATATTAATGACAAAACTTATTCAATATATCCTAGATAAAGAAAATGTTATAGAAAAATCTGAAAAATTAAAAAATAATTAAAAAAAAAAAAACTAAAATGGTAATGTTAGTGACAAAGCAGCTGACGAGAAAAAAAAAATTAAATCCTGTTTCTTATTTATAAGAAATTATTATAACCAAACTAGAATTTTTGTATATTTCAAACAGTAGGACATTTTTATAAAAACAAAAAAGTGATGACCATGAAACAAAAAATGATACCATGTTAAATGATCCAAAAATTTTGCTTCTCTTCTAATTACGGCAAGAGTAACAAATATGAAATGAACTGTAAACATATCAAAGTCACTCGCTGATAGAAGACATTTCTTAAGAGGCCAAAAGCATATTATCTATTGTCCACTTTATCATTTGGGCGATACGGATTATTTGCTCTGCTGTTTTAAACGCACACAGCGCGTGAAAATAATCGGCTCTCTTTTTATATGTATTAGTTGCTCTTAAGAAGTTATAAAAAGTTACATAAGTATATTTCATTTTTTAAAACTAAACACAATATGTAAATGCTAAGAGGTCTTGACAAATGATAGCATTTTCGTAGATGATTGATATAGATCTAAATATAATTATTTCCCATTTACACCCGAAAACGTCAACATTCAGCACACACTGATGATGAATACAGGATACATATTTTCTTGTAGCTGCACATAGAACAGAAAGTCTTTAAGCTATAATGAAAACAAACGAAACAATAAACTAAGATGTCGGCGTCCTGACTCAATGATGCAAATAAATTGCTGTACTTAAAATAAGCAGTACATCCTAAATGAGGAAATAAAATAATACTAGTAGTAAATTTATGCAAAAATATATAAATTTTTGCAATATTAATTATTATACCAACTCAATTATTTTCATCTATCTGGCTGTAACGATGTTATCGCAGCTTTTAATCTGTCTTGCCAGAACTTATGTGGGTTTTTCGATATGAAGGTAGTTATCTAGTTTAGTTATATTAACGTCTCGTTTAAAGCAACACGAGGGCTATTTTGGGACGGACCTCGTAATTTTGAACCACGGTCAGATGACGAGGACGACACATGAACTGGCACTCCACACCACGCCACACCAAGAGGTAGTTATCTAAATAGTGGAAGCATCAAATAGGAATATCAAGAATTTTTATTTATTGGTAATTTTTAATATAATATCAATAATTATTAATATGAAAATTGCATTGATAATGAATTGATAATGCAAAGATAACAATTGTAAGAACTGTTATCTGTGGCATGTAATTCAGTTTGGATTCTTCAGGAAGTCGAATAACACAAGTGCCGAGTTGTGTTTTAGAGGAATATTATGCCATTCTTCAAGACGATATGGTAAAAGATTCAGGAGCAATCTAGTGGAAAGATTTTAATTCTGTATCAAACTCTCTAAAAGAAATAGTTCAGTCATTTTGGGGTCTATAAATCGCTATAGAGTGGATTTTTCGCTTTTTTCTATTGTCTATCAAACCAAGAGTGGGCAAGTCCAGCTATGTGAATTATTATATAGCTATATGAGCATTATCACTTGGAAAATTCCATCTCTATCAGGAAGTAGAGTTTCCTTCATAGGATGGACTTGGCCAGTTAAAACTCTCTATAATTCTCCCCAATGATCCTTTCTTTCTGGGTTATGATTGAGCCAGCCGAAAATCACAAAAACTGCCCCCCGGACCCATATTCCCATTCCATACCCTATTTCATGTATGAATGAAAATCGAGCTATACCATTGGTTACTACCATCGTTCACTCTATGACGAGAGTGTGACGTCATGTTTGCTCTCGTTCAGATTCAACTTGGAATTGATGTCTCTTATAACTAGATCACATAAACTAAATGAATTCTATTTGATTCCTTGTGATATTGTTTTCTCATACATTGATGTTTCTCATCTATATTTTTAGTTATAGTTTATCATTTAATAACATCGAAAATAGTTTCAGGTTAATAACGTGACACATTTTAAAATATACAAATTTACAAAATATTACCTTAATTTAAATCGTGTCTATGCTCCTTTATCCCACTTCTCCTAAATTGCTTGGCCGATTTTAACCAACTTTACAAGCTGATCCTTTATGATAAGAAAAATGTATTTTTCCCCCTAAAATACACATATTAGAAGTTCGTTTACAATGACGTCACACTTTCGTTATAGAATGGGCGATGGTGCGAACCAATGATGTTCGATTTTTCTCCATACATGAAATAGGGTAGGGAATGGGAATATGCCTCAAGGAGAACGACTGGTAAAAGACAACCCCAATCATACACTTGTGCAGGTGTCCACCAGACTTGTAGCCTTCCTGTTGTGAGGAAACGTGTGATAGATGATTCGTTTTGTCTTCAGACTTATCAGGTGAAGACCAGGTTTTGTGGTTACGACTTTAACGTAAACGTCATTTGACATTAACACCTTTGGCGAGGGAATTGCTGCTCTGCCGTTAATATTCTATTTATTAGTTTAATTTAGTTACATTTACGTCCCGTTGTAAAGCAACATTAGTGCTGTTTTGGGATTGACCCTGTAATTTTGAACCTCGGCCAGATGACGAGAACGACACCTGAAGAAATCCCTGAAAGGTGAGATGTTTCGGTCACACTGTCTCCAGATATATGAGATCCTATAATTTGCTGCCTTTTAAAGTCTGAGAAGCCTGATGTGTTAAGCTTTTGACAAAAATCAAAAACGTATACAACTTTATTAAAACTACTCCAAACTATAATGATATATATATTTATATAGTAAGAAAAACTGATAGATTGGATTGGTTATATTTTAATATTTATGAAGTGAATTCTTAAATGTTACATATATTCACAAGTATTTATCATTTTAATAACCATACGTACATCCAACGAAGATTCGAATATATCAATATGCAATTAAATATTTGGTTTTTCACTGACCTATGTGATATGTGGCAATGTAAGGGTCAGAAAATATGGACATCCTCTAATTTCATTTTTTGACTTCAGTTTATATATTTATACGTACCGTAACAGAGTTTTTTTAGATGAAATAATTTATATATTTCTTAAATGAATGTAAAAATTTTAGATTTTAGAAAAGTCTTATAGTTTTAAGATCAGATTTCAACGCAAAATTTATTAATGATTCAGAAAAATTATTTTGTCCCTTTTTATAAAATGTTCATCTTCACATAAAAAACACCCCACAAAACCACGAAATATGTTTTTACCGGTGTCAAAGAAGACAAAACGGATGAATTAAGGCTCCGATATTACGGACGGGAATAACGAATTTGAGTTATCTTCTTAACACAGGAACATACGTGGAATGTACATGTGCAAAATATTTTCTGATTCGATAACCTTCTGCGGCAATAAATTTATTTTTGTTTTGGTCGAGATGACTGGCCATTGTAAGTAATAGCAAACTGCACAATTTTGTTAAAATGTAAAAAGGAAAATTAAAAACAGAACTCCATTTTTATCTGATTAGCATAGAAAATCAATTACAATAAGCGGAATTAAATGCGAATTCTTTAATAAAAAAATCTAAATGTTAAATTGATGATTAAAAATGACAAGAATTTATATGCAAAAGGGTTTCAGTTGAAGTTCATGTTTTGAAAATATTAATATCAAAGTGTCTTCTGAGGTATTTATATAATTCTACTTAGGTATAGTTTGAAATAGTATTTTCAGCCCATAACAACATGCATAATTTTATCTCAATATTTCTCATAGAATTTTGTTTCTAACGTACGAAGTGATGAAAGAGATAGTACTGTAATCGTCAAAAATCCCGGATTCTGATTAGTCATGTTTTAGATTCTCCATATCCATAAAGCACATATATGTATCACACTTACACACTTATGAATCAGCATGACAAAGCATACTTATGTATAAACATTGTATTTTGAGTTTCCTAGTACTGGGTACCTAGTTTTGACATACCTGTACATAGGTTTTTCCTGCTATGATCCATATTTCAATACCTTCAAAAAGTTTCTTGACGAATTTCTATCTAAGTTAATCTGAATAGTCCAACAATGAGTAGCAAGATAATGAAATTATTTGAAATAAAGCATCTGCTTTGCAAGATGAGACAAGACAAAATAACATTAGATATGTTATTAGTAAATTATCGAGCTATAACTATAGCAAATAGCCTATTTTCCAAACTAAAGTATATGTAGGATCTCCTCCATCATTATTTTTTAATCTCCTAACTTTATTTCTGGTTCGTTCACTTTTCTTCCAGCTAATCAGCTTACTCATCTTCTGACTCAGTAAATATTGCAGCATCGTCTAATTGATTAATCCGTCTTCCGACATTCCTGTACATGGGTTTTTCCTGCCAAAACCGCTGCTCTCCCATTCAATCGATAAGCGGAAGGGGGAAGCTCAAGAGGAGCGGGTAAAAAGGGGGGATCGTTGCCATGGAGACCCATGTGGGATCGATCCTGGACGACCTTGTGACATCACGACGTCAGTCTGGGAATCGAAATCGAGATGTGCTGAAGAATTTTAGGATTGATTGGACTGTTAGGCAATGGGGGAGGTTGTTAGGAGAATTGTCTGCTCCAGTGTCTCCAGGGATGGTGCCGCAGATTTATCGTTTTTCTGCAATTGGGGAGGGTTTTGTTCCACTGAGATAACAAGAATCGTATATCCAAATTCGCTGGTACTGTCGTGGTTTTAGAATTCTTTTGGATCGGAAACTGAAATTGATTTTAGTTTCTTCTTCCAAAAGGACTGAATTCCATTTCCTAAATCAAATTTTGCAATTCTTTGTATGAATCATATAATCTTATGTCACTGAACAACGTCGAAGGAAGGCGGTTTGTGAAATGAAAATATTTTATCATTCTTGTTTTAAATTAATTATAGTATATTAATATAATTCAGCAAGAAATACAGTAAATAGTTTTATTGATTTTAGTTTCTTCTTCCAAAAGGACTGACTTCCATTCCTTTCGAATTTTACAATTCTTTGTATGAATCGTAATCTTATGCCACTGAACAATGTCGAAGGAAGTATGTTTTTGAAATGAAAACATTTGATCATTCTTTTTAAAATTAATTATTGTATACTAATATAATATAGCAAGAAATACAGCAAATCATTTTATTGAAAAAATATGCCCCTTGTAGCAGTCACATAACTCTTATCTTCTCTTTTGGATACTAGATGGCGATGCCTGACAGGCTATCCCATATGCCATCCCATAATGCATTGCGAGTGTAATAAGAATGAGATGTGATACTGTGCTCATAAGCTGCGCGTAAACGTCTTGCGTTGTTTTGTCTTTGTTCAGTGTGTGAATGTGGTTATTAAAGAAATGTTCCTGAAAACATAAGTTCTGTTGCTTCCTGCACAAATCATAATAATCTACATTCCACCACAAGCTTTATTTGCAAGCGTTGCAGTTGCATAGCGATAAGAAATAGAATGAAATAAAAGTCTTAGATAATTTAACAACATTAATAGAATTTCATATAGGTTTTCAAGATTCTGTGAAATAAAAACTACGGATGAACGAAAATTTAAATTCTTATATAAATATAGATTAAGATATTTACGATACTTGCTTAATGGTTAAAATGATATCAACAGCTATGATGATTAAAATGATGCTTGCTTAATGGTTACAATGATACTTGCTTAATGGTTAAAATGATATCAACAGTTTTTTTCTATAGCAACAAAAACTTCTTCATATGTTTACACTTTTCAAATAAGTATAATAACATATTAAATTGCCAGCGATTGTCCTTGTTATAACTGCTCATCTCGTTGATTAATTTGGTGATAATTTGAGTTATACTGAAAATAAAACAGGGGGTTGTCCTTCATCAAACGTTTTGTTACACCCTGTAATAAAGGCGTTTCCAGAAGGTACCCTTCATAGCATTGGCGTAAAATACTTAGAAAATTTTAAATTTGGCGTGAATTTAGTATCATTCTCACTGATTCTATTGTGTGATCCTTATAGAAGTTTTGCGTGAATAATCCTGGCTATGCTGTTAATAATATCAGAAAACTGAATTTTTGTTTTAGACAAATTTTTCCTAAACTTTTGAAATAAAAATTATACAAAACTACGACTGTTATCCAAAGACACACACTAAATTTGATATATTTAAGTAATTGTGTTTTTGAGCTACAATGTTTGCATGTTTCTAAAAATACAGACCGATCATCAATTCTTTGTTGAATTTTGGTCAAAATTCGATAATTGTATACTTTATAGATAAAATAAATCTACGAAATTTTATTAATATTTCTCTTTTAGTTTTATAGTTGTCTTGATAAGTTATATTCGAGCAGTCGAACAGACCAACTTCTACATAGAATTTCCTCAAAATTTAATAGAAACTCTCAAATCTTTCATAAAGATCTTATTCCGAATTTCCTCCGTCTAACTGAAAACATTTTTGAATTATCTTTATCGTAGGTAGATATTTTTCAAAAGCGTGTTTTTCTAACTAATATAGATCTAAAAAACGGAGATTTAACAAAATCACGAGTTCGAATCTTTTGGTCATTAGAATACTCTCTCTATGTAGTTTGTATACGAGAAAGCAAGAAATTTCAAGTCATCGAAAAAAGATGTTGGTTACATTTTTATTTAATTATACAAAGAACTAGCCTAAAAAAAATCCAAAATCAAGCTATTAAAACAACCAAAAAAGATAATATTTATCTTTTCTGGATGATAACATTTATCTCAAAAATTTTAATTACTTTATTATTAAAACGAATGAGGTTCCAAAACAAAACTGGCGTCTTTCATAATTGGTTTTCTTTTTCTTATATCTTTGTGCCGTTCTGGGAATATTTTCTGGTGTTTTGCTTTTTCTGAAAATATCATTTTTTTCTTCTTCCATTTTTAAGGCTAAAAGAAAAATTAATTACCTTGTACTGCTTTTGACAGCATTATTGAAAACAATCTTTCTTTCCAAAAATTTGTTTGCGAATAATACAATGTATAAATAAGAATTTTTGATAAAAAAAGCGTGTGAATATGTGTTTCATTTGAAATTGTTTTGGTTAACATAATAGCCTTGGCGATATAATTCACACTATGATTACTTGTTACTACGGAAATGGACAATTTTTAAAAAAATGAAACGAAAATAACGTAAAATTTAATTTAAACTTGCAGACAGCTTTTTTTAATTACCTTTCTTTGAAATGTAGATGAATTTCAATTTAAAAACCTTTTCAAAACATTAAACAAGCTAAGTAATTCATTTTACGAACTTAAATAGGTTGAAATTAATTTAATCGTTGTTTTTTCCTCTTATTTCACCACGTTAAAAAATTTGGAAATTAGAAATACCTCATTAGTCTTTTTTTTCCCCAAATTTTTTCTTGAATACATTTGAAATTAACCTATTCAGAATCTTTTATAACTGAAATTAAAATATAAAAGATTCTACTTATGACTATGAAATTAATTACATAAATAATAATATAAAAAATATTATGCTGTTATTGAATTCAGTCATTTCATGTTACGTTTCTGACGCATGGAAAAGTTAAGTACTGACGCCATCAGTTCTGTTTTCCATCAGGTTACTATCTCGTATTTTTTTTTCTATTCCACTAGAAAATTTAATGCAGGAAAAAAACCTTAACAAAAACTATATAAAAGAATATCAAAAAATTCAATATCGGGCTTCAGAAAATTTCCCGCGGTCACAAATATGCTGTTGGAATCATTTCTATTCATCTGTCTTTGTACATGCAAATACATTCATTTTGAAACGATACAAGGAATAACTGTTTTTTGTTTGAATTTAACCGCTTTAGGTTTGATCTTTAGGCCTGTATCAAACGCTACAAATCTCTTTGACGGATCTCCAAATCTACCAAACAGAAAACTGCTCAATACTTTCTTATATCTGAAACATGCAAATAGAAAGAATCACAATCATAAAAAACGTCGGCTTCTGTTTCGTCGAGTATCGACTTGCGTATCAAAACGTTTTAGGACTCATTGTGTCATAGAAATACCTTATCTTATGAGTTAAATCTGTAAACATTATAACTAAAACACTTTAAGCTGAAGAAATAAATTTGATATGTAAACTTAACACCATTTTATTTGATTTAGTGAGATTCAGCGGCACAAAAACCGTTTTTGATTATGCAGTGCCAAATGTATGGTATGTGTTAAAACGTATTATAAATATAAATAAAATTTTACCATTTGTCAAGACTTGTCCATGTTTATAGTATACTATAAAAACAGTAAGAAAGTTTTAAATATCAGCTTTTTTTAATTAGGTCAAATGGTAAAAACCAATCATTTTTAAGAATGTAAAAAGGATTAAGTGATTAATTTTATAAAAAAATTGTAAAGATTCCTTCCGAAGAAGCTTTACTGTTAAAAAAAATGTTAACACAATGATTACACAACATAAAAAAGGTAGGGAAAATAAAATTTGTTCAAGTTGTAGCGTCTAATTTGCAGACGTGTCTCAGATTATGAGCAAAATTAGTCCAACGATCGACCATCTCTCAGTCTATACCAGGGGTCTCCAAACTACGGCCCGCGGGCCAAATCCGGCCCGCCAGTGCCATCAATCCGGCCCGCGAAAGCCAATGATTTATTGTTGTTACTATTGCTGTGATAAGTTGAAGAAGAAAACACAGAAGGCTAATTACTCGGTTTTATTTACCAGCAAGGTAAAACTTAACGACAGAAATGATGACGGTGTAAACTTAAGTATCTAAGCTTAAGCATATTAATAACTAACAAATAATTGACAGTAAAACAAAAACACTAATGAGATTTATGTAAGTATGATTTTCCACCGACAATAGTTTGTAGTTGTGGATCAATTTTACTTGTACCAATTATTAAAAGAGATTTAAGATGCTCCCCAGTTAATTGAGATCTGTAAACATTCTTTGTGTACTTCATCTTGGAAAACGTTTTCTCACACAAGTAAGTAGTACCAAAAACAGAAAACAACCCACGAGCAAATTTATGCAAATTATCAAATTGTACCAGTGGAAGGCTCTTATAAAATTCCAACAAAGAGGAATTTTGATATTTGTTCTTAATCATATCATTGCACTGTAAATCAATAATTTCCATTTGGACTTCTTGAGCCAGAGTTTCAATGTAACAATCAAAAGGATTTTGAAAAATCTTAATTTCATTCGCAATGACATCAAAATCTGAGAAACGAGTATCAAAATTTATCTTCAAAGCCCTCAAAGTTTCGATTGCAAAATTGACGGGAAACCCAGTCTCTGTAGTGGGGCTGAATATTTCACATGTTTTAAAATGTGTGAGACATTTTTTACGTAATTGTGATTGAAATAGTATTATTTTCTGCCTGACGGATTTGATATTGGTGTATAAATCAGGGAGAAGCTGATTTTCTCCTTGCAATCTCAAATTCAGTTCGTTCATATGAGTTGTCAAATCGACATAGAATGCTAACTTCCACATTCATTCATTATTTTCTAAATCGGCAAAAGGGCCCTGCTTCTCATTTAAAAAAAATTTCGATCTCAGCTCGAAGTTCAAAAAAGCGTTTAAGGACTTTTCCGCAACTAAGCCAGCGTACGGCAGTATGATATGCTAAGACATTTTTTTTCAATCTCTTCAATAAACTCGCGGAATTGTCGGTGATTCAGCCCAGTGAATCTGATGAAGTTAACAACTGATATGACTGGTTTAAGAACTTCAAGCATATCCAAACATTTTCCGCACAAGGACTGTTGATGAATGATACAATGTAAGACTAATGGTTTTGAACCACCATCATTTTCTACAGCCTTTGACACAAGTGCAACCACGCCTTTATTTTTACCACACATATTTTTGCCTCCATCAGTTGTAATAGATTTCAAATTTCTCCATCGAAGGTTCCTTTTATTAATGGCATTTTCAACTCCCTTAAAAATATCTGCCCCTGTTGTCGTGCCGTGAATACTATCATTATCAAGAAGTTCTTCATACACTTCATAGCTTTTATCTACTCCGCGAATAAAAATCAACACCTGAGCAGTATCTGACACATCCGCTGACTCATCCAATGCTAGAGAAAACCACTCATGATGTCTATTTTTGTCAGACAGTTGAGATGATATATTTTCTGCGATGCCTTGCACCCTCCGAGCCACGGTGTTTGCTGACAAACTGACACTTTTAAATAAATTTACTTTTTCGGGGCATATTTCTTTGGCTACTGCAATCAAGCATTCTTTTATCATTTCCCCATCAGTGAATGGCTTGCCACGTTTTGCGATTTCAAGAGACACACGAAAGCTGGCGCGAGTTGCAGACTCTTGTTAGTATTCGCTTTGGTAAACAAAGATTGCAGCGATTTGAGTCCGCTCTTCAAACCTTCAAATGTTTCTGTTCTCAAACTTCCTGTATACTTGGAGTAATTTTGAAGATATTTCGATTCATAGTGTTGTTTAATGTTATATTCTTTGAGAACAGCTATGGTTTCATTACAAATTAAACAAAGCGCCTTAATACTGGACTCAATCACAAAATACTGAAAGTTCAATTTATCTTTGAACGTTCTGCAATCACTGTCGATTTTTTGCTTCTTTTCCATACTAACAAATCACACATAAAAACTAAGTCAAATTAAAAACTTTTATGCACGGGTATTACTTTATTTCACAATAGACAGTTTCGCTTCCTTTGCCTTTCCTACGCAGACTGACTCGCGGTTGCGCCACTAGCCTTTTTATATGCAATTACTGCCCTCTCGAAGTGATCGGAATACACATATCGGAAGAAGTGTCACAATACACAATAGTAATTGAAATGCAAAAAAAAAGCGTAAGTTTGATTAGGTCGCGCACTTTGCGACTATTCTAGTCTAGAAATATAGTTAAGGGTAGAAAAATTAAAACTGTTTTGGCCCTTGGAACATATTGAAAAAATCATTATGCCCGAAGGCTTCAAAGTTTGGAGACACCTGGTCTATACATTCTGTTCTGATAATTTAGAAGCTCAATGACTCAGATAAACGAAACAATATTTGATTTATTAACTAAATGTTTAGTTCTGTATCAAATTTTGTTTCGGCATACTCAGTTTTCTTTATTATACAGCGATGCGGGAAGTGCTCACGACGACGAAGTCAATGTGTATTGTGTAGTGTCTTGACCAAAGTTTTTACTTTTACATGAAAGAACTTTTACAAGTGAAGGATAATTTTAATCGAATGTTTGCGAGAAAGTGCCGCTGGTAAACACATATGTGTGAAGACTAAAATATTAATGAGCTGAACTGATGACATTTAGTATGAACTTTTTAAAAGGAAACAGGGATTCTACTATGCCAGTCAAAAAAAAAAAAAAGGGAGGGGCCTAAAAAAGTATATTTTATTTTTGATTTGGCAATCAGGTAGTCTAAGGAAGTGGATCGTCACGCCAGATAAAAAAGTCTGTAACAGTATTTAGGAGCTATTGCTCAACACAAGCGAAATAAGTATAGATCCCATCGCGTTTGAACCACAACAAGACATGTGTTTAAAAAGCTTCACAGAAATTTCTATTTGAGAACAAAGTATTTTCAACTGTTTAATTAAAAAATCCTGACATTTACGGTGAAACACTATTCGGTTGCGCAATTCAGTTCCCATACAACAAACTGTCTCATGAAGATGGTAATTCTGATTCCAATTAGCATAATCTTTATGTTCCCCACTTTTTCCCAGGAATTTGTATCATTGTTGCTTAGTCATTCAATAAATGTGTATATTGCAATTATTATAAACAGTTTTTTTTCTTCTGTCCTTAAGTTGAGATCGCGCCATCTGTCGAGACATAACGTGAAAGTTTCATAACTCAGCATTATCATCTGTCTTGTGTGTGATATTAATTTTGATTTATAATGATATCACAGAACGAAATATTCTCAAATCACATTGTAATCTAAATTGAATACAGAATGTAATCTGCAATAACATTCTAATGCAAGATACATTTTTGATTTTGCTTATCGAGACATTGAAAGATTTATTCTCAAGTATATATTCATCAAGAGAAATGTATCACCGATTTCAGGAACCCTAAGCTTAGATTATAAATCATTGCAAAATTATCGACGCCAGATTAGCTAAAAGATTACTCTAAAAAGCAAATGATAGTACATTCTGAAATCCCATATCAAATGATCGAACGTTCAATACATCCTCTATCTCGAGTTACAAATGGATTAGCATCGAATTTAGATCATGCTTCATTGATCAGTTGTTTGGTAAATAAATTAAAGCCAACGCCCTCTATTGGAGATCAATTTACTAAAAAAAGAAATCCGAAATAGCCTTCCATTCCAGTTTTTTTCTTGTTACCACTCTTTTCTACCTGTTAAGATTTGGTTTGATATATTATCTACCCCAAAATTCCATAAACTTTCATTTTAAGAAAAGATACCGATCGTATTTTTAGATACATTTTTATGTTTAAAGTTCGTGAATGCTATTGACCCAAATTTGTTACGGAATGTTTATTTTGAACTTCGCCATTTTGGATCATTTGTGTTTAAAAGATCATTGTCATTTTGTAAGCACTTTAACTGGTGCTTCATTGTTGAAAACGAATGCCACGAACCAGTAATTCGACTTTATTTTGAGAATGTTCGCTCCGTTCAGGGGTAACTAAAAGAAGCTTCCAAACAAAGGCAAATTTACAAACATTCTATTGATGGAAAGTGATCATTGTTTCTGTTCAGAAAAAGTTACCGATGATTTGTATCTGCATCGTATGTATTCGTCGAATGAGCGGGCTTTCAGGCTCTAAATAGAGCTTAGAAATGAAAGTAATGAGGTCGAAAATAACCTATTCATGCGACTTGTTCTCCGATACAGTTTTAAAAAGTTGTTAACGGCGTTTCAAAAACTTTGGTAGAAGAACAGAGCATTTATAATTCATTGATTTTGAAAGACATCAAAAGTTATTATTTAGAACATCATTATTTATTAACATGAAATAAATTTCAATTTGCTGGGGATTTTTATGGAGGAAAAAAGATCTTTTTATGTCTTAATTTAATTGTCTTATACTTCGACTTCTTTTTTCTTTCCACATAAATGAATAAGGAAGATATTTTGAGTCCTATTCGCTACCATATTTAACATGTAATAGAGGGATAAGTGAAATATTTCTTTTATTAAGAGCGTTTTAACTTTTTTTTTTCTTTATTTTTGTTGTTTCGCTAGATGGAAATTATAAATTGAAAGAGAGACTACCGATTATTGTTGCAAAAGAAGCTTATTATTTTGAACTACAGTTAGACAGCAAGAGAACTTTAATTTAGTTTAGTTATATTAACGCTCCGTTTTTTAAAGCAACACTAAGTCTATTTTGAAACTGATCCCGTAATTATGAACCGCGATCAGAAGACGAATAAGATACCTGAGTTGGCACATACCTGATTGAAAAAGGAACAAATATGCGAATATTTAAATGCTGCTCGCCTATGGCAAAAATTATTACTGTTTTATCTCAAATACTGGCCATATTCTTTTCAAAGTATACCAGCGGTTTTTTTCCCCCAATTATCTATTAATGAGTTTGTATCGCATCAACATTTTAAAATATTTATTTAAAATTTCAGAGTTCCCTCATAAAAGCTGGAGCCTTATTAAAAGCAAGAATAACTGGAATACGGAAACAATAATCCTTCGAAATACTGAAAGACAAAAAGAAATGATAAAGGGTTAAAAGAATCGCGCAATTTTGATTCATTTATTACCAATACAACCCTTTAAACAGATAAAACAGTTACAATAGATCACACCAGACGGCATCTAAGAATAGGATAATGAACATGAGCTATCTCAGGCCATCTACATTGTGTCAATAAACGATTATTGTAGATGCTACGCAACATAGAGAATGGATTGAGAATGAATTGAAGATGAATTGAGTATGAATTGAAGATGAATTGAGTATGAATTGAAGATGAATTGAGTATGAATTGAAGATCTTATTCTGATGGTCGTATTGAAGAATGCAATGCAAATTTTCATGTTCATTCTTCGATTCCTAATTAGATGGCATATCCTATTGGGGACATCCACTGGTCTTGGATTTCAATACGCAGAAAAATGTAAGGGACATTTGAGGTTTTTAAGTACGCTGGAGTTATTTTTGTCTTTTTATTTCATTGCAAACGTAAATTAACTACAGATTAAAATGTAAAAAATTCTATAATTTGTATCTAAATATTTTCCCCGAAAACACACCACTTAACAAAAATTTGTAGCGAGGCTCGGTCTTCCAGATATTGACAATAAAATGAACTTTAAAAATACAAGGTAATGTACATCTACCTGTTTGAAAATAATAATAAGGATATTTAGAATATAAATCGAAAATAATTTTCAGGAAAATATCGGTATCTCCACTTCCTTATGCGAAAATATAACAAAAACAAATTTCAAACACACTCCTATATGCGCTAAAATAAATAAACAATCAAATATAAACTGGAAGCAAAAATCAGGGCAAAATATGACTCTCTACAGAGGAAAGTGCAAAAAAAAAAAGCTTTTAAATTTAGAAAAACATCGAATGCCTTGTTAACCTTCCCCTACTGAGATATATAAAAACCATTAAAAAAAAATAATCCATGTTTTCTACACTCACACACACACAGAGAGAGAGAGAAAAAAACTATCGTTGCGACACTCATTAATCAAAATAAAAACAGTTTTTGCAGACTGTCATAACCGAAATAAAAATGAGGAAAAAGGTGAAGACAGCCACCGCATCATAACACAGTAATAAGAATACAAAGATGATGAGAAAACCATCTTCTGTCGCGTGAGCGTGTGATATCTTCTTTGTGATGTACCTCGCATTTCAATTAGAAGCTTAGGTTACTGACCCAAATGTCGTTGGAAGGAAGCGGTGTCCCATCTATTCACACGCCTCGAGTTAATCTCATTAAGACAGCCGGGCACGTGGTCAGCGGCTAAGGCGATTTTCTGGCAAGACATATGTTCCTTTCCAGACGGGAGATTACCACTTTAGGGTGCTCTGGAGAACTTTTGAACTGTTTAAAAATACAAATGGGGGCAGTTGGGATTGAGAAAAAATAAAGTAACGCGTCTGTGAGGTTTCATTAATGCTTTATTTTAGATAAAATCGGTAGCTTAGATATCATTGGCCCTATTCTAAATAAAGTGATTAAATGATTGTTAAATAAAGAGATTAGAATTCAATTATTTTCAAAGCTATTCATATTTCGGTCTTAGTTATAATGAGCTACACGCGCGATTTTTATTTTATTATTCTGGAAGATTTTAAAAATAAATAATGTTTGATTAACATGTTGCAGCACACTTTTAATATGATGATCGTGTTCAGAAGCAAATTTTTGCTCCATTGTTTATGACTGCTATATGAAATTTAACGTTAGTCGTATGTTTGGAAATGAAAATTATTACATTTTTTCCAGGCCCAATTTGGCCTAATTGGCGCATGGGTCAAATACTACTTTGCACCCTCCCCACCCTGCTTCATCACTTCAGTAATGAAGAACCGTGCAGAAAACTTGTTCATGGTATTTTCCGATTTGGTGGCAATGAAAATTCTCGACGGCTGTAACTGGCATTTGCTCATCATTTCTGCCTAGAGAAAATGACGGTTATAGACGCCATTTGCCCACATAATGAAAAAATTGGATGGCTATAGCCGTCATTTACTGCAATTTCTTTAAATAAACAAGTCCTCAATAGTAAGGCACAAGCAACATAAATCCGTAAAATTTCTGCCTCTCTCCCAATGGTTAAAATATTACTTTTATTATTAATTTGATCACATTAAGTAAATACGCGAAAATATGAAATTTCACGACGCTAGAGTTTTATAAGTTCATCTGAACTAGCCCATTTAGTTTTAATCTTACCCATTAACTTACGAATTTTAATTACTAATCCAAATTATGAAGAAGAGGTACTCGTGACGATATTGTTACTTCAAAAAACTCCAAAATATCGCGGCGTTGCCGTTGTCGAATTCAGATATTTTTTATATAAGTTGGATTGGTTTGATTTGATTTAGTTTAGTTTAACTTAGACTATTTATATTAACGCCCCTTTTTAAAGCAGCACTTGGACTAATACGAGACTGACCACGGGATTTTGAACTGCGGTCAGATGAGAAGGACCACATCTGAGTTCGCACTCCCTCTCCAAACTTCCATACCATACCTGCGGGAGGATGCTTATCCCCGGAGAATTAAAGCCCACCATATATGCTTACACTACGGTTCTTATGTGGAATAGGGTCTCGAATCTAAAACTCCCCGGTTCGGAAGCGCTCAAAATAATCCTGAATTAAACCATCTCTATGTTAATTAAGTTATTCTCAATGCCGAAACAATCAGAGTTCGCACAAATTATCCGATATATTCATATATATCGATATCTTCATATTGTATCCGATATATTCATACTGTAAATATAACATATAACTGTAATAATTCACTCCATATGACTTTTTCTTTGGTTTCAAATAATGAGAAAAACCGAATAACAGAATCTCTGCTTCAGACTTAAACAGAAAAACTGCCATCTTTTGAAAACCTAAATAAATGCTGAATTTTTTCGATCAAAATGGGGAAAAAATCTGAAATTTTTATCTTCCGCCCCGCAATTAAATCTTACTATCATTATACGTCGTTTGCCACACAAAATGTATTTAAAGGGTAAATTAAATATTTGACAATAGTAACTAAAAAAAGCACACAAAAAATTGGCCTTTTAAAAATACCAAAACACTATTTGTATTTTTAAATAAAAAAATACGACAGAGAAAGAAAGAGAACCCTCACCGCAATCTCTCCTTTTGTTGACACCCGGCATTGTGCGCAGACCTCGAGCTAACAGAGATCTGCACACCCTCTACACGTGCAGGTCCGTTCGAGTGTTCTATTCATTAAGCGCCAATCCTCACCCCAAGCGAGGGTGGGGAGCAGATAGTCATTAACCTCCCAAAAGTGTTCGGAAATTGCTTTTCCGCTCCCTAAATGAAGTTGTGGGATTTGGGGGATCCTGATTCGTCCAAAATGTGAATGGAAATAAAATAAAAAAAAATTTACAAAGAAAGTATCAGTTCGTTTATTCAATGTTACGTCAGTGGATTTAGAGATTTTTGGTTGATGATGAATTGCAATTATCGGCTCTGAAACACGAGGCGATCCTCATTATTTCTTTGATGAATACAGATATAAAACACACTTTGAAAAAAAATCATTACTATTCTTTGGAAGGAAATCTTTCGTACGTAAATAACCTTTTGACATTAAAATATTTTCCCCTGAATTTTAAAATTATGTACCCTTAGTAAATTTGTTACAGATTCAGAAGCCAATTTCAGTTATCGGCTCTAAAACGCGAGGCGATCCTCATTGTTTCTTTGATGAATACAGATATAAAAACACACTTTGAAAAAAAATCATTACTACATTTTAGATGGACACATATAACCTTTTGACATTAATATATTTTCTCCCTAAAATTTAAAATTATGTACCCTTAGTAAATTTGTTACAGTTTCAGAAACCTAATACTTACTTTTCTTCCAAATATTTGTTTTATTTGTGTTCTGATATCAATCTAAGCTTAACCACTTCGCATTCAATGACGTGTCTGAGACACGCATTGGATTATTGAATTTTTAATTTTTAGTCTGCAATTAAGTGAAAATATTAAATAATTTAAAATGAAAAAAAAAGTCTCTTGAAAAGTATAATTATTAAAAGAATTAAAATAATAGTAAATAATCCAATTAAAAAACGATTAAATTCGACATTTAATTTGGAAGCTTAGTAAATTCGTATGCCAAGCTGTTAAAAGCTGAGGATCACAAATTTGAGACCAAGGATTCATAGTAAATGCAAGCTTTATTTAAAACCCGTAGAGGATCAGATTTTTTTTTCACATGGCAAGATTAAAGCTTCCAGGAGATTCTTTAGCAATGCAAATCTGAAGATTCCTTCACTCCAAAATAAATATTGATTTTAATTTGGCCTCTATAAAATTAGCTTAAATTGGCAGATTTTGACAACCTGACGCATCAAAACGATTCATTGCAGATCGCTTATTAAAGTGTTAGTTTTGATATATTACGTACAAAAAAAAATTTCCGATTAACAGAAATTTAAAAGCAATTTTAAACAAAATAATTAAAAGCTTTTCTTAACACAGTTTAAATAATATTTAATAATGGAATTGAAAATCTTGAAATTATATAACACCACATTTTTTTTAGTTATAAAATAACGTAAAAATTTCAAATGATAATCGAACCTTTGAGTACAATTGATACATCAGATCATCATATATTTTACTTGATTTATTGTGATACCAAATGCCTTAAGTTATATCAGTATCATATGGGAAAATATATCATATAATGTGAACTAAATGAGATTTTGCATGATATTTACTGCTTACCAAATTAAATTTGTTCCCAACACAAAAAATTTTGCAAACAAATATGTACTCAAAGGATTAGGAATGCCACTAATGTTCAAAAATTAATTTATATAATATATGATTTTAATACTTATAAAATTCAATTGCTCAGTATTTATACGCAAAAAAAAAAAAATGAACGCAAATTACTACGCAATATTATTAACGCAAAGGAAAAAAAATTAAATTGCTTTCGAAATATATTTTTAAAGAAATATCAGGATCCACTAAATTTAACATTTCGAGCCTGCTTTATCTGTTTAATAATCCGGTCTTGCCTTTGAGTAATATAATCTCGAAGCTCAGAAAATGGCATGTTAAAGGAAATAGGGTCCTTATTATCCGTCGATGGTTCAAATATCCTAAGTCCATTACAAAATATTTTTCATGTAACAGAAAATAAAAACAGGAATATTAATTAGAACATTTATCAAAATTAAACTAACAAATACACAAATTAATTGTTTAAATATTGACTTTTAATGTTATTGCAAAACATTTATGCGATTCAAGATATGATAAAAGATTTGTTATTTCTTAGATTATAATTTTAAACCTTCTCGTTTAACGACTTAAAAAATTAACCAACTTGGGATTTTATCACAAAAATAAAACAATTTTTGTGTGTGACTAGATCACTCAGCAGTATAATCAACTGAAAGCCCATTCGCTGGATTGTTTGGGTAGTGTAGGTTCAAAGACACCAGCTAAAAGCCATTTACAGCAAAAGGTCACCTTCGGTGAACAGGGACTTTGAAAAAAAATAAATAGTCGTTGGCAAAAATATTAGCCTTTAAAAGCATTTCCTTTAAAGGCTAAAATTTTCCATTTTTTCCACTGATTTTCATTTAATTTTTTTCTCCTACAACAGATTTCTTTCTTTTTTTAAACATAGAAGATTCCGTATAATAGTATTGAAAATCAATGTAGGCGCGCATTAAAAACGCATTAGCACAGCAAATCACTCCTAAAGCAATTCCGATTTAAAGGGAAATAACCACCATCCAGAAACACGACTTGGTAACTCTCATTATACTCTATAAAAAAAAACTTTTCTAGAAATGAAAACATAAGTGATGTAAATTCTAATGGTATGAATATAAATATGGTGATGGTATTTCTTTAGTAATATACCTTTCACAAATGAATTTTGACTTTGATATACATATTTTTTCAAATTTCTAAACAACTTTAAACTACAACTAAGTTTTTGTCTTTTTTTATTGTAAAATAGGATACTAAATCCTCTATTTCTTAGTTTACTATGCAAGTAATAGCAAAATTGCAAAAACTGAAATTTAATGCTAGTGGTTGTCAGGTACTTTTTGATTTGTTTGGATCAATTGCCCTTCCCTCCTCCAAAAAAACTGCAAAAGACGCTTATTGCAATCTGCAAAAACCGTCAAATATATATTAGTGGATTATATTTGTCAATAATATGCGGTTAAGTCAAAAAGTTGCAAATGAATATGGTTAATAATCAAATCCTAATCATAAAATAATTCAAAACAGAAATTTTCCATCATTTTTAAACTTCTTTTGGCCTTAAAATATATGCCTGTTTACAAATGCAAAAACTTGAAAAAATTCTTAAGCTTAGTAAGGGAAATGTGGAATTGGATCTATGTAAGAAATTTGCGGATTTGCATAATATTTGGGGGCAAAATTTTCGTACATACGCATATTATCTGTTTATACGCATTTCTGTGAACATGGCTATCAAAAACGGTGTTTAACTAAATACATGAGTTTTAATACATTAGCTTTACACAAAAACCTGCAGTAATATCAAATTTTGCCCTAATCGGAGATAGAGAAATCAAAGATATAAATCCAAGAGTTTTAAATTTATTATAAACTAAATGCAAAACGTACAATATGGTGTGAATAACGAAACTTTTTTTTCGGAGAAGAGTGGTATGTTTTCACAAGTTTGTGGACCACATGTGAACGTGAAGGACACTTCTTGCATACAGCCGACCACCCCGCCACCACTGAACGTAGCAGTATCGACAGGATTTGTTGTGTCGACTGCTGAATAAGTATTGTCCAACTTTACATTGATCGAACAATCAAACTAACATTCCTTTCGGGTTAGTAAATAGCTGTCTTTCTTCCCATCTGCACTCTCTCAGACAGTTGGAATGAAACTCTCCATCTTTAACATCGTATCCTATAGGGTTTACAGATTACCTTATACCATCAGTACTGTACTTAAATCATTATTGACAATCTTCAGGTCCTTCCTTCACTCTGAGATCTCCATACTTTCAATTAAATAGTGGTAAACCGTACCCATTTCTTTACAAATGCACTTAATTTCCTGCGCCATATGCTTAATATAATAATTTTTAATAATTTCTAGGAATTTTTTATGGTTTTTTTGACAATTGCTATGCTCACTTTAATCTTAATAAAATTTCCATGCTTATTAGCAGTATATATTTTTTAATTTGACCTTTCTATAAGATGCAGATATTTTTATCAAAACTTTTTTTTATTTATAATTACACAATTTAAAAGACAAAAATAATCGTGCTTCAAAATAGAACAATATCGAATGTCAGTAACAAAAGAAGGAAGAACATTCATATACAGTTGAATGACAGTTCTGCTATATTTCAACCGTATTAATATCAAGAACATATTCAAACAATTTACGATAGTCAAAAGAAAGCAATCGTGGTTCATTTTCTACTGTCAGGCTTTAATCATGTCGAATAAGAAGAATGCGATCACTTGTGAACTACATAAGATTGATAATGAAGCAAAAAGGCAATATAAAATAAATGCTTTAAGGCACTGCAGTTGCGACCTTCTGCTTTTCTACCCAATCCCAATGATTTAATGATCAGTGTTGTTTATGCAAAATTGTTTGTTATTAACCAGTACTAATTTTATTCCTTTGCTTTTTACTAATATTTTTACATTAAAGGGAATTAGTGAAAAAAACGGGTCATTTAATGTATTCCTGTCCATCAAATGGAACACAAATTTGATATAGATCTAAAGCGTTGATATCAGAGTCACTTTGCAAATTTATTTTGTGTAAGTCGTTTCGTTTTTGAATTACAGCGTTCAAATCCATCATAGATTTAGATCTGCTGATGGTCTGCGCTGACATATTGGGATCTAAATTTGATGCTGACCTCCAATTTTAAAGAAAAATTACGTGATAAATTTCAGCCATTTCCTAATTTACAATAATGTTAACAATTTTTTGGCCATACGTTCACACGTATGGACAGATTTCCTGTTGACAAATTCCATCCAAGATTTGACAGAAGTTTGCATTTTGGTCTAAGACCATGAACGAAATTTCGCAAGTCAAACTTATCACGTTTTTCATTTGATATATTTAACAATCGACAAATAAAATAACCCCGATTTCAAGAGGAAAAAAAATTCCCAAATACAGAATGAGGAACAAAAAGATTAAAAATTGCTGGATCGATTGATTGTTGGTGGTTACAATATTTTCTGTTCTGTTCCTTATATGCAAAAAATAGAAATCGGTTATCAGTATAAAAAACATTACCAAAGTTATTCAAAATTCTGAAGTATATAATAACTTTTTAAATGTAGTTATTGAAGGTTAAGTTTCATGATATATTAAATAGAGAAAGCACATACTATAAAAAAAAAACTTGGAAAAAAAAACCCGTACAATTCTTTGGCAATAACGAAATTCGTATAAGCTTTAGATAACCAATTTTTAACTACTGCTTCATTTCTTCGTTTACCTTATGAAACATTTTGCGTCTTGACCAGTTCGTTATGATATGAAGTAAAAAAGATAGACTTCAACCTGAGTTTATTACAGATTTTTTATACATTAAATACAGGTATAATGTTGCATTGATTTGAATCATATCAAAATTCTCCACTGAAACAAAATTTGTCAAAAAACAATTGCGGTTATAATTTTGAATCCACTTATTTCCCATCAGCTGAAATATAATTTAAAATTGATTATTATTTTAATATTATGCCACAGAGATAAAAAAACCAATTGATTGAATAATTAGAGTTGATTGACAGCTCCTGGCCAAGGGGTAGAGTGTCTTCATTGTGATCTAGGCCTCCCGGATTGGAGTTCTGGTTCGGGAATGGTTATTCTCAACCCTGTGTTCTATATGTGAAGTGTCTGTGTGTCATCTTTATATAAGCTAGAAGTCAGATTTCTGCCCTCGAATGCTCAGGTATCTTCTTTACCTTCAAAAGTTACAGTGCAAAAACTTTGGCTTAAATAATCACACAACAACATTACAGTTATTTGGCTCTAAAACCATTTTTGATCATAGTGCGCTAAAGTAGAGTATAATACAAAAAAGTCTCTGGACAAAGAAATACTAAGATGTTTGTAATCAAATAATCTGCTATGTTTTTTTTTGTTGTTGTTTGTTGTGGAATGCATAGCTCAACTACCAAACTTTCATCTGAATGTCTGCAAAACTGTTTTTTGGGCCTCAAAGATAAAACATGGTAATCCTTTGGAATTTCCACAAGGTGGAATTACCAAATCTCCAAAAAAATGAAAGATTTTCTCTGACAATATTGCTTCATTCAGTGGCGACGGAATGGTCTTAAGAAAGGTGGGTACTTTTCCGTTATACGGGGACAAGACATCGCCAATGTGAGCCAAACGCGAGACAAGTCGCCAAGAGAAGCAAATGACAAAACAAATGTCGCCAATCTGAGCAAAACATGAAAAAAGTTTCCAAGTGAGAAAAATGACAAAACAAGAACGAAATAATAGTCGATAGTTTCTTGGCGATTTTTTACAAATTTTTCAATTTTTTCGGCGATATTTTCGTATGCTCTCATAACCGAAAAGTATCGCATAATATAATCGTATATGTAAGAAGAAGAATGGAAGATTTGAACAATATATGAAAAAACTGCTATAGAAATTCCTTTGGAAATTTTCCTAAGAATATTTAGATCCGGAAATGGCTGGCTTATCTAAATGCAACTTCAAACTCAAGATAATGCATTTCCAAGAAATTTTTTTTCTTTCTATTTTGAAATATACTATCCAAAGTTATTCAAACCATCTCATGTTTTTGTGTTTGTTTAGCAATATTTTCGAGTTTTCTTGCCTCTTTTTGATAATTCTACGCACAATTTTCCATTAAGCTAAATTAGAAAAGCTGATACTTTTAACGTACTCATTTTATCCTATGTTAGTCTTGTAAACAATTGTACACAGCTATCATTGTATACAAAGTATATAATGAAAGAATATCCAATAAAATATAATTACCTTGATAAATTACTATGATTATTCGACAAAAGAAACCTTTGTTTTTCATCTTTGCACTTTCTTTAACGATTATGGTTTGAGTATTAAGAAATTCAAAGTTCGATACCTAACAATAACAATGGTTGTTGTTTTGCAAAACTAATTTCGCTGAACAATACCTGACCATCCGATAAAGTGTTTTTCTCACCATTAACAAGATAATTGCAGTGCAGAATTTGTTGCTTAATGGTGTGCGGTGATTCCACTTTGTAAGTTTCTGTGCCCAAGAATTGGAAAAGGAGCAAGCGGGCCTCCAGTTCATACTATTGGGTCGTTCGGAAAGTTATTTCGTATTTTTGTGTCAAAATGAAAAGAAATTTTCGTTTAATGAATAAATTATTTATTAAATTATAAAATTGCCATTCTGGTCTAATACCTTTTGCCATATTTTTGGTAGTAACATGATTACACGCTCATAAAAGTTTTGGTCTTTGCTGTAAAAAAAACTGATCGAGGTGGTTTTTGGCCTCCTCATTTGAAGGAAAAATTTTGCAAATCAGTTCTGGTACTGATGTACTGTTAACACATCTTCTCCACACATATTGGCTAATTTATTTCTGGCTTGAAAAGCATTTTTACCTTTTATATAGTAAAAAAGAAAAAAATGACGAAAATGCTGTTTATTGCTCTCCATATTTAAAAGGGCACCATCCAAAAACTACTGCGAAGAATCAGCTGCACTTTTTCACACTCAAGCCTTGCTATATCAGCTCTTAAAACATAAAATGATTTTGCGGTTTAAGTATGAAATTGGGTGTGAAAAATGCAATTAAATCCTTTGTCAGGAAAAAACGAAATTACTTTCCGAACAACCTAATAATACAATAGTTTTCAAATGAACTTTTGTATTCAACTTGACTTGTTTCATGTTTGGATATATAATCGATTTTTAGTCCACTTCCAAATATTCTGGGATTTTAAATTTCTGTGTATGTTTATATATTCTTAATTAAATGTACTATTTCAATATTATTAGAGCTTAATTTTCAGTTAATTTAATTAAATTTTGATTTCTCACAATTATCTACTACTGACAGAAAATTTTAAAGAAATATGTACTTTTTGGATTCATCAATTCTTAATAAGGACTTATAAATTAATGATAAAAAATTAGGAAACAAATTCCTAATTTTAGTATAACACAAACGTATTTTTAAATAACTGTTTTCTTTAAGGTAAGCGCCTAGGCTAAAAACTAATTTTTTTGAAAAATGTTATAAAATATTTCGATTTCTTGCATCAAGTAGATTGAAAAAATATCGGAAATCAAAAGACATGAGTTCGATGCAACAGGTGTCTTCAAAATGTAAAGAAATTTGTTTCTATATCTGAAAAAAGATATAAAACAAAATGGTTTATCAAATGTTGTGGTGAAATCCTTATAGATACATTAAGATAAATATTTCCTAAACTAAGTAATAAGTTGTATTTCTATTAAGTGTTTAAATACTTGGGGGCTTAAATTTATAAATCCCATTATAATATGAACTTTATAATTATGAGACGTTAAAAAATATTGCAAAATCTTTAAAAACAATAAAAGTTTTTAAAAATGTATAATCTTTTTAAATGAAAAGTATTTTTTATATTAAGTAATTGTTAGACAATGATCCGAACTTTTGAGTCAGTCTTTGGGTTTTTCCACTTCCAATCCATGATCTCATGTAAACAAAACTGAAAGATTCGAATCCGACTTTTCAAAGTTTAGTGATTTGTTGTTGGCGGTACTTATTATGCAAATTACGCATACTTAACTAGTATAAATACGTGTGGAATTAAAATCTGTGGGTTTTTGATGTTAGAATGAGGCTCGGATGATATAAGACCATGCGGTTGGCTTGCCTTTTAGGAATTTTTAAGATGAATCGCTGCGTTTTTAGATTGAATGGTCGAATTCGAATCTGTTAAAGTTTATTCACAGTATGTGGTAATATTAATTTATTTTTGATCTTTATTTTGAGATTTAACGTATTATTTCCTTTCTTTTTGCTCTAAGAATGAGCCTGTTGACTTTTACTTAAATAAATATGAACTTTTATGAAAAATTGCTTTTATCATTCTTCCTCGACAATAAATTCCACTGCACAGCTTTGCTAATTTCGGATTAATTTATCCGGAAATCTAACAGTAATAACCGTCAAATCCAGAACCCTCAGATAACGGGGAAGACGCACTACCCCTAAGTCAGGACGCCGGCAAGATATTATTACATAGAATATGAATAAAAAATATACATTGGATTTTAATTTACGAGGTTTATCGTAAGAAGATTTTAACGACAATTTAAATTTGAGAAAATAGAAATTAATGAAAATATACGATAGCAATTATAAAAATGAATGTAATTTCCCAAAGAGCGAATGTAAGAACAAAATTCAAAAAGGTTTTTCTAAGAAAACCATTTAGAATAGCAAATTAAAAAAATAAAACAACATTTTCAACAAAAGTCTACATTTAAGTCCCACTTCAAATCCGCAAATTAAACCCTTTGCTCTCGGATGGTGCCTGTCACTCATCATTTGTCTTCGTCATCTGACCACGGTTAAAACTCACGAGGTCCATCCCAAAATTGCCCTGGTTTTTCTATAAAGACTGGCTGTTAATATAACTCACTCAATCACTTTTCAAGATTAGGCATCATTTTGGCTTTTTATTTATTTATTTTTTAAAATTATTTTCGAAAAATACCCAAAGAAAGATCAAAATATGTAGATTAATTTCCCAATAAAACGCAACTTAAAACCTTAATATTTTTTTCGTACAATAAGCAAGTCCTTGTGTTAATAATTTTGTGAAAAAGATTAACTTAATATTCAGAAGAAAAGTTTTCTTAAGAAAACCTTTTAGAATAAAAAAAAAATCCAAGATGAATTGTTTTTAAATAAAAAATAATTATATTGAATTATTTTTAAATAAAAAAATAGTTCAATGTTTTCAACAAATGTAGTCACCCACTTCCGTAGTCGATCTTTCGAAAATTCGTTTTTGAAGAAATATAAACTCCAGAGTATGTTGGTTTATATATTGATTTTCAAGCACTGATATTAGAAATCTATGCTAAAACCAGAAAAGAAAGTGCGGTCAGTGTCCGCAGATTCCTAAAGCAAATTATCTTTCATCTCCCAGAAAACACAAACGTGCCCGATGACTGTACTAATCGCATCACCTATTGTCTATTTTCAGAGAAATACCCAGATAATGTTTCTATTCAGTCATATCTTACTGTCTTTTTTTTCACCAAGCGCCCGTCAAAAAACTTGTTGGGCAGCTTGTACCTTTTCTATTCAATACACAAGACACTTGCCGTCCGA
Organism: Argiope trifasciata; assembly: GCA_026543055.1. Lineage (NCBI taxonomy): Eukaryota > Metazoa > Arthropoda > Arachnida > Araneae > Araneidae > Argiope > Argiope trifasciata. The sequence continues at coordinate 526,860 of JAPMOQ010058285.1, read as the reverse complement.
AGAGACATAAATGCAATCATTTTTTCCTTTTCCATATCGTGAGAATACGTTTGATAAACACTTTCCATTGGAGACAACCGGTTTACAGGTTGCCGAGGGCAACATAAGGTGTATTTTTTTGGCGAGTGTCAAATTTTGTCTCACAGAGGTCTCATTATACTAAATGGGTCCTTTTAAAATACCCGAAATTAATAGGAAGCAAATCGTTGTCATTCACTTTCAGTAAGATAAATTGGTACACGAGTTATGGGCTGTCGAAAAGGTTTTATTTATTTATTTATTTTCAAATTTTACATGCCAATCCCTCCGTTTTCTTTCGGGAAATATATTTGATTGTAGTTCCGGTTCAACAAGTTCTTTTTTTGCCTTAACTATCAGGAGATAATAATATTAATTATGTGAGTAAAAGTTTTGAATGCCGTCAGAAATGTCCTGGACGACTTCCTCAGAGACAACAAGTCAAGCACCTCGAATTCGAAAAAAAAAATAAAATTTATCACAAATGCAAAAATCCACTTTAATCTATTCAGTACTACTTAGAATTTAAGTTTTTGATTTTTTATTCTGTAAAGCTGGAAAATTTTAAACAGATTAACTGCCAGATATTGACGTCAATATTTACTTTATATTTTTACTTTTTCATATTCTAAACTTAAATATTGTTATTTGTAATAAAAGTGGCTGTAATTATAAATATTATCTGTAATTATAAATATTGCTGTTATAAAAAGTTTGATATCAAGAATTTCATGACTCAATTACAGAATAATCCCATAATATGCTGATTGGTCTTAGGGAGGTTTAAAATGAGGGGACTGATCTAAATTTCGGGATTCAATTTTTTGATGATTATTCTTTTTCCTCATATAAAAAAAATATAAAGAATCAAACCCAACTTTACATTTAAATAAAGGGCTTTAGCTAGTTTATTTATTTTATTCACTTTAATCGGACCACTCATTTTCCAAAACAGTAAAAAAATTATTAGGCTCGAGTAAAAACTTTTTTGTTACTATATAGAAAACAATATCTTTATAACCCAGATCTTATCCTGTAATTTTGTTTAATTGCTTTAATTATTTAATGTTTTTGTTAGTCAGAACAGAATTTCCTTGACCTCGATTTAATTTAGTTTATTTATAGTAACGTCCCTTTTTAAAGTAACACTAGGGCTATTTTGAGACAGACCTCGTAATTTTGAACCACTGTCAGATGACGAGAATGACACCTGAACTGGTGTACCCCATTTCCATACTTCCACACAATCCAGATAGAGGACGCTGGCTCGGATTTAACTTGCACCATACCCGCTTATATGGTCATTTTTTGGTGCTATCGGATCTCGAACCTGAAACCCTCCTGTTTCGAAGCCAAGGTTTTACCAACATGCTATCGCGTCCTACCTTAACCCTCGAAGGTTCGATTCTTTTCTAAAATTTAGCTAAATGATACATTCTATTTTGGTCATAAGTTATAAGTAATCCATAAGTAACTTAATTATCCCCATACACATACATTTGAATCAAGGCATTTATATATTGATATAAATGCCTTGATTCAAATGTATGTGTATGGGGATTATTAAGTTACTTATGGATTACAAATGTTTTTAGATAGATTCCTAAAGAAAGATTGCTTATTGAGATGATTCTCATGACAAAACGTTTTCAGTTCTTCACCGATCAAGGTCCATAGAACCAAAAACTATCCTCCGTTCAAAAGTTTATATCAAATAACATTACAATAAGTATTATTTATTACAATATATAATCATGGGAGTAGAATAATTAGTACCTAGATAGTTTTTGTTTGAATTTTAAATGGCTTCGAATATGCAACATGTAAAAATCTCGGACAAGTTCTTAAATAGGCTATTTAGCTCAATTAGTTAATTACATTAACGTCCCGTTTTAACGTAACACTAGGGCTAGTTTGGGACGGACTTCGTAATTCTGAACCTCAGTCTGATGACGAGGACGGCACTTGAGTTGACACCCTTTCTCCAAACTTCCACACTATACAGTTATCTAATTCAAAGGAGGTTGAAATGGAAGGGAGTCTAAATTTTAATTTCACTATAATTTTCTTAATATTTCAGAGGCAAAAATAAATCTAATTAGTTCCACATTAAGACGAACATCTTTTGTGTGTAAAGTTTTTCGATAATTACCATATCTAACAAGGTAAGGGCTAAAAAGAAATTTTCACTATCTTAATTTTGACTGTTTCTAAACGTCAACATGTTGCCAGATAGTGTGATGTGAAGGAATCCGTCTTTACTCTCAGATTGCCGAGATGAATTTTTCGTGTTGTAGCCGCTCTTACTATAATAACCATAACTGACTAACGACAACAAAGACAGTGTTCTCAAGTCCTGTATCTGCATGACTCCGTTCAGATCTGGCGATGGTATGTGCGGCCTTATCTCTTATAAATCTTATATTTTAGGGGGCCGCGGTAGCCAGGTTGGTAGAGTGTCAGTCTCGTAACCGAAAGGTAACGAGTTCTGTCCTCGTCTTTCCAAAGACCGCCGTGCTGGCTAATGGCAGTTGGGGATGTTAAATGGGCCGTGACTGCAGAATCCTTCAAGTTCCCCCTCTAGGCTGGTACTGAATCAGGGATGAGTCGGTCTTTGATTTGGATCTAAATTCTGACTTGCTGATTGATGAATGAGTGCAACCCCCCTCCCCCTAAAAAGTGTTTGTGTCGTGTGCGTTCGAGCAAAGTCGTACTTTCACCTGAACGGTGCTCGTTAACAACGAAAGGCGCACACTTATGCCTTAATTCGAAAGATCTACTTCTCATTCGGCTTGGTATGACCAAGTGGCATTAGACAGAACAGAGCGGAAAAGTTATTTTAACACGGTGAATGCCCCGGCAACTCTCAGAAATCTGGCCTAAAATGACAATTTGATTTTAATTATATTTTTTTCCCGTTTTTTAATAAATCTTCTGTTCATGCAAGCCAGCATTGACTTTTTTGTTCTTTTCCCAGAAGCCATCTATATATATTAGCTCTGATATACTACGAGTTTATTCGTAGCTGCACAAAAATGGCAAGTAAGCACAGTACAAGATAACTAATGGCTTGGTTTAGTTTAGTTATATTAACGTCCCGTTGTAAAGTGACACCAGGGCTATTCGGACACAGACCTCGTCATTTTGAACCACGGTCAGATGACGAGGACGACACCTGAACATGTACCCCCTTCTCCACACAGCACCAGATGGGAGGATATTTGGCCTGACAGATTTAGCGTGCAAGAGATCCCGTCACACGACGGTTCTTCGGTGGAATCGAGTCTCGAACCTGAAACCCTCCGGTTCCGAAGCCGAGACTTTACCACCAGGCCACCGCGGCCCAGATAACTAATGATAGTTGGCGTACTAGAAAAGAATACAATTTATGAGTTATCTGGTAGTTTGGCAGCCAACGTGTTAAATATTTGTATGTAAATTGTCTCTCTGTAACATATGTAAACAAATAACTGTTACACTATTTCGGATGTTTTTACGAACCCTTAACGATTTCGAATTGTTGAATTAAAAGGCGCAAGAATATCTTAATTTTAACATTAAAAACTTCTAAACATACTTATTCAATGCACGTATGAAGCCCGACCAACTCAGCTAACTGGATAAATAACATAATTGTGGCAATTATTACAGCGATGCAGTTTCCTTTTTCTTAATGAAGAAAATAACTTCTTCAACATCATTAGCAAAGTAAAAAAGAAAAAAATAAACAAGAATGGTAGCAACTTATTAAATGGATGTTTCCCCACAGGGAAAAATGTATTTATGTATCTAGAACGAAAAGAAAAATATGGAAGGGATCAACGAAAGGAATCAACAAAAGTAAAAAGAAACAGAAAAATTCTTTTCAATAACAACTAAACAAAGTGAATAATGCGTTTCCTTTTTTATTAAAAAAAAAGTAAGTCTATCTTGTATCGTTTCCCCAGGAAAAACAGGGCGGATCACCAAAGTATGTTGATTGTTTTTAATAACAATTATTAACTTATTACAAGAGGGTGAAAGCTATTTACAAAATCTTCACATTAACAAAATGGCGGACATTCAATTACGAAATGGCCGAATAAAAAAATAAATGGCATCTATTATTCTAGCTTTCGAATTCTGAATGATGTATACAAACATATACAATTGGCAACGAAAAATATGCATGTATAAGGAGAGTGCGAACTATCAAAATGGTAATAGAACTATAATTTTCTTGAAAAAGGGGCAGATTTGTCTCAATTAAGATTCAAAATGTGTTATTGAATCTTTTTTTTTTTTTTGTCCTCCAATACGATGCAGAACGAGGAAATCATTTTGAGATAATTGAAGCAATCGTGACGTGAGGTTAGATAAGACATATTCGTGAGGAATGTCAATGGTTGTGAGATTTGAATTTGCCACTTTTCTCACGACTTAAGAAAGAAATGTAATGTGTTTGTGGTTAGTAAGAAATGAAAGAGATTACTAACAAGTAATATTTGAAAAAATTAATCAATTCCTACTTAAGTCAAAAAAGAAAATTTTTAATTTAATTACTTTTTATTAAATAATTATCAAAAAAAATTATTTAGTATCAAAAAGTTATTGATTTCCACAAGAATTGAACTCGCATTCTTCCCCTTCATTTGAAAAGTACTGAAATCCTTGCATATTATCGACTGAGCTGCTGCCCGTTGATTTCGGTTTTCATTAAAAACTATTAAAATTCCATTTAAAGAATTAAAAATTAATTAAATTTAGTTAATAAATTAATATTTGAGAAAACCTGTATGTTACAAAATGCTAAGTTATGTAACATTATATTAGAATTTTTTTAATTAACCATATGTCTGAAGCAGTAAGACCTGCTTTGGCTCTTGTGCCAATAAAACAACAACCAACTATACTTCTTATAGGAGAAAACAAACAATTATTCGTTAAAAGGCAGCGCTATCATATCAGGGAAAATACATCAACTCTTAAAAACCGAAAGATATGCTAATCCTGTATTGAGGGAAACCTTTGGGGAAATCAGAATATGAAGCCCTATCCTAGAAACCAAAAATGAATCCTTAAATCACCCAGATTTTTTTTATTGGCTCATGAATCTATTTAACCTTCTAATTAGATTAAGTATTTAACGTTTTCTGAAAATTCGAGTAATTCTATTAAGAACAACAAACACCCAAGACGCCCAACACCAATCGCGATCTGTAATTTCTTTGCATATAAATAATTGACTATTTTGACTTACAAATTCATCTCCTAAAAACAAAACTTTGCCCTCTGTTAAATGATAAGCATATGATTGCTTCAAATTGTTCGAATTCTTATTAAAACTGATAGATTTGCAAAGGAAATCATTTCTAAAGCAATACTCCAGTCATTCGTTATTGTACATGAAGGTAGTTGAATGCTGCTTTGATTGCCCCAGATTTACACTTACTTTCTCTGAATTATATTACATTACATTATAATATGTAATGCAATTTATATAATTTAATGATTTTATAATTTAGATAATTTAATGATTTCTTCTCTATAATAATTTGTAGATAGGAAAAAATGAATCCTCTACATGGATAGACGATTAAAATCAGAGTCATGGAAAAGAACGCCTTAACCTCTTAATCGGCTTCCCTCCCAAAGTTCATATGGACGTCAATTTAACAATTCTTAACTTAAGGTCAAGTTTAAATTATTCTAAAATGCTATAATTCTATTCAAAAATAACCATTTGTAAACACCTCAAGTGTAGATTCTTAATTGAACCAGAAAAACAACACATTACCAAATTTGATCACCGTTTTGCAGCATCAACTGACGTTAAGTTATTCTAAAACAGTATAATTTAATGCAAAACATGTAATTAAACCTCTAAGATAGATCATTACCGAATTCGAAGACATCTTCTAATTATATTTTTAAACCAGATGGTATGGTCTCCTCAAAACGTTTTGCCTACTTACCTTCCAGGATATTGGAGTACAATAGTTATAAAATATTAAAATTTGGTGTGAATTCGGCATTTTTAATGAATCTATTCTGTCATCTTTGGCGATTTATTTCGCAATTAACCCCTGGTATGAGTTAATAGTATCCGAATTTATCTTTTAGACATATTTTTCCCAATTCATTGAAACAAAAATTCGAAAAAATTTGTAATCACAAAATTCCAATACCAAATTTAATACGTTTATGTTAGAACATTTTTGAATCCTCGCGTTTATTTATTTCTGGAAGTACAAACCGACAAACAGACAGCGAATCTATGGTCGGATATGGCTGACTAAATGGTAACTAAATTGTAATTAAACTGGAAAAAAAATGCATTGATCGTCGTTTGATTTTTGAAATTCTAAGATTTAGAATCTGTGGTTTTTACAAATCGAATATGTATTTTGAACACGTTTTTCTCAATTGATTGAAACAAAAATTTGATGCGAAACGGCTCTTGTAATCACTAAATCCCATACCAAATTTAATATATTCAAGTTCACTGTGTTTTTGAATGATTGCATTTGCATGTTTCTGAAAGTAGAAACCGATAGACGGTCAACTCTTAATAGGATTTGACTCAACATTTGACATGTGTCTACATAATAGATTTAAATCTGTGTACGCAATATCTATCTTCGTTTCGTAATTATCAAATTAACTAACTTACAATCGAACAGATGTTCCTCTGAACAGATTTTACTGAAAATTTAATAGAAATCTGCACATTTAGTGTAAAGTCTGTATACCAAATTTCAACAACATCACTGAAAGTATTTGACTTATTTTTGTCACATACAGACGGACAGACATTTTCTTAAAATGTGTTTTTCGAACTCAGGAAGGTTTTATAAATTTGTAGATTTGCCAAAATATCGAGTTCGAATTTTTTAACGACTACTATGCTTCCTCTATACTACTCATACAAGAAAGTAAAATAATTGAAGTTAAAAAGCAAGCAATGGATATATTTACACTTAAAAGGTTTATATATATGTTTTATTTTATTGCGCGAAGAAAGCACATGACGGAAGTAGCTTCCCCGACAAGCAATAAAACCTTATAAATAGTTTATCGTAGCAATAACTCGATTTGGAGGAATAAAGAATACAAGCTTGAGCTCAAAAAGCACGTGTTCTCAACTTACTGCCACCATATGTCGTTTCCATTCTTTTTAACCCGAGGAAGTCTCATCCTCGTCTCTGGAGATTAACAAGCAAACCTGAACATAAAAAAAGAAGAAAGAAAAACTGCCGTGTAAGAAGTCGCTCATAAAAAAGAAAAGAATATTCTTGTGGCTATCAATTTACAGGCATCAAGGGACTCGGAACATCAACGCGCGTCCTTGTACGCGGAAGAGATGATATTGGATGCTGTTGAAGCCTGGATGGGTAAGTAGAAAGAAATAACAAGCGAAAAATACGATGAGAAAATCACCATTCATCATCCTGGTTGTGGAAGATATTGTACAGAGTTTGCAGCTTTGGGAGAGGAATTTATCTTTTTCCCTTGGAGAATGTAGATCGAAAAAGTTTTTCCCACAAAAGAATCTTCATAATAAATCGAGGTCAGCAAAAATTGATTTTTTTCTTTCAATTTTTTTTTCAAGAAAACTTCGATTATTTTCAGTGTACAGGTTAAGTATAATACGTATAATAAACAAAAAAACAATATAAAATTTTAAAAGAGAATTCCATCTTTTATTTTAAAACATTATACAGTAATCATGCTTTTGAATTTAATCCTTTGTTTTCATTTAATTTTTGAAAATATATTCTTAGTTATAGAAACGATCACATATACAGAAAAGCTGTGTTTATAGCTTCATAAAGCGTTTGTGGGTAAATGCAGTAAATAGAATAATGAAAAGTATTGTTAAAAATATATTTAAAAATAATGTTAAGCATTGACAGATATTAAAAAATTGGCATAGTTGAAAAAAAATTATGGTGTGCTACTTCCCTTAATTTTTAATTAGATATATAAGGAAAAAAAAGAGCCGCTTTTCTTAGTAATTTTCTATTCTCCAAGAAATAACTACGTGCTAAATTTGATAGTTCTAAATCAAAAGGTTTGTCCTTCACAATGTTTTAAACATTTTAGGTAGATTTCAATAGAAAGGTTACTTAAAGCAGTGATTCTCATGGCAAGATTTCTGAAGAAAGTTGCTTCAATTCTTTTCAGTTCATGGTCCGTAGAACCCAAAACCATCTTTCGTTCAATGGCTTATAAACTTGCGCATAAACTTGATGATCCTGATATCGCGTCCGCGTTACCACGGATAGAGGGGTGCAGCAGCTACTGAGGGTTAAGACCCCTGAGCACACTAAGGCAAAAGTGACTTATATCTCATAGAAAGACGACACTCACAGAATCGTTTGCGCAACCCCTTTTTACAGGAGGGTGGGAGGCTCTTTCACACCCCTCACAGATGTAATACAAACTTAAAAACAATTATGCCCGAACCAGGACGCCAACCCGGGACCCACAGATCACGGGGAAGATACATTATCCCTAGACGAGAACACCGAATATAAACTTAAAAGTATATATGCGTATAACGCTTTGCCCATGTTATCTTTTAAACAGAATAAGTAGAATAATATTGTTTTGACTTGGAATATGTTGTTAGAATAGTAAAAATCTTAGACGAGTTCGAAAATTGTCCGTCTAGCTCAAAAGGGATGGAAATTGGCGAAAGTTGTATTTTTTAATTCGCTATAACTTTCCAAAAATTGAAGGCAGAAAAAAAAACCCGAATTAGCCAAATCAGTGTCTCATTAAAAAAAAAAAACATTTTACGAACAAATTTTGTTTAAAATTTTTTCAATAACTGCAGTATCTTAGAAACGTGATTTTCAAGCACTAGTTTTGATTCTTTCCAATACCAACAAACAGCTGAATCTATATTTGCCCTCCAGCTTACTAAGAGGAATGTTTTTGCATCATGCACGATGTTGATACAATTTACAGACACTATACAGATAAATCAAATGTACAAAGAAAAATGAATGTTAAAAAAATTAAGTCATTACATTTGTTGAAATTATTCTATTGTGTATAACTATGCAGAGCTTCTTGCAGAATAGTGTTCAAAATTACGAAGTCCATCCCCAAATAGTCCTAGTGTTGCTTTACAACGGGACGTTAATATAACTAAACTATCTTACAAAATGCAAAAAGAAAAATAAATAAAATGAAATAAAAAAAGGAACAATACTTATTAAATTTTTCCCGAAAAACAGATATATTTTTGCATTTACAATTTTTATTTCACAGTTTTGTATCCAAAACGTGATGAAATAGAGTACGATTTCATGAGAACTAGTAATCTAATCTAATTCGTATATAAGAAATATTTGTTATTGACAAATTAACGTATTGAATCCCCGAAATTCTATAGGGAAATTCCTATTTCCAAATTTCATATATTTTATTTCTCAGCATACTAACCCGTTATTCTGAATTTTGCTCCAGTTTCGAATTTCCACTGTATAGTTAATCAAAATTATTTGATGAAATCAATCGTATCAGATCAATATAATACTTCACAAATACATAAATAAATCCACTATAGGTATCAAAACCATCAACATCCATTGTTTAGAAATTCAGATTATTCAAATTATTTTTAATCTAGTGTTATTATATGTAGTATAGTTTCAAAACAAACAATACTTAAAAAAAAAAGATCTGTTCTTATCATGAACGGATTCAGAAATAACTGGATAAATAATTCGGATGAACCGATTCAATGACCGAGTTCTTTTCCCACGTCTTGAGACAGACAGACACCACGTGCATTTCCGTCGGATTGACCATAATTTGATTATGTCTATGAAGTAATTGCCCGTCGTTCGAGCTCCCTTGACTTCTTTTTTAACCCGTTTCCTCATTGATGGAGTGAGACCAGCGAGTGTTCTGACTCACAGACCAATAACCTCTTAAAATGTTATTAGCAGGCGATTATCAAACCTCTCTGTCAAAATTGAAATATTTCTTTTCCAGTATTTAATTTAAGAAATCCAAACAGATTTTCATCTTATTTCTTTTTAAAAACCATCGTTCTACTGAAAAATGATGGGAAAAAATGAGATTTTGCTTCTATTTTTTTTTTCCATACCAGTTGCGGTAAGATGAAAAATGGATTTTAAGGTCCAGAGGAAAAGCAGTTCACAATGAATGGTTGTAGGAAAAAATGATTACACGTTTTCTACTGAAAAAAATAGAAAAATATGGAGTTCCACAAAGAAGAATTGTGTTTACTCTATCCAACAATTCACTGTTAATCCCTTGACAATAAATTTTCTTAGCCCTCTAATTAGATGAAATCTATTTTAGAGTGTGTAATGATTTGATCTCGACCAATCAAATAAGTGAGGGAAATTTAAGACAAATATTTTATTTACAGCCATATTATATATATATATATTTACAGAAGAACAATTTGTTTTAATCTAGGTTAAATATTTACAATGTACACTACAGTTGACGGTTGAAGGTCTATTGAAAAGAGTCTATAAAAAGAGTTATCCATTAATTCCAAGAAAAACATCAAAAGACTAACAGGGTGTTAGCCAGAACCACTACCAGGGTGGAGCGTTACAATGCCGCAGTCTGAAATCCAAAGTTCTTTCTCCTTCAAAAGCAAGACCTGCTCTTTATCGCTGTGCAAAGTCTGCCTCCTTAATCTCTATTCGTCCGAAATGAGTGAACCCATCGACCAATCGTCCAATAAAAATTTCACTTAATTGTGGCATTAATCTTTCATGGCGTAGGACTGTCCATTAAAGACGCACCCTAGCAACTGATCGCTCTGGAACACGTGTCAGTGATATTCCTTAACAAAGGGACCACCCGGCATCCAGTTGGTGGACACTTCTTTCCTTTGAACAAGCGACAAGTTTTATCCCACAATGAATTTCACGTGTGGTCTAATAACAGGTTGCAAACAGTCGGTGATAAGGAGATTCCCCATTTTAAAATCTAGCGGCTTTTAACAATGGAAGGCGTTAACCGACGGTGGGTGAATGCTGAAAAATGCCGCTAATTTTGAATGGAGCATTGGAACATTACAATAGTTATTGCGATTTCAATCCATATAAAAGCGTAAAATATATCTGATGTTCTTAAATTAGACTAAATCTATTTTTGTCCTTTTATAATTTGGTTGCCCCATAACTAATCTGCAGTTCATTCATAATATCGAATTAGATGACATTTTTTCGACTACAATTACCTCTCCAGTCGCTTACTCACTGATTTCTACGGGTTGACAATCAGTCCATTTTCTATTGCATCCCACGTTTTTCCTAGTTTAGAGTGTTTATTTTTACTATTACAATTTTTTTATTATATTATATTAGTATCCTACAGCGTATAGTAGTAACACATAGTAGAGTTCACTGTGTTTGAAACAATATTTGAATTTATTTGCAAACAATGCATCTAAATAGTGACTTTAAAAAATTTCGCAGTCAGAGGATTAAGAGACGGCTAGTCAGCGAGCTTTATAAGACCCTGCCATTTGCCAGAACCACAGGCACAAATCATGACTGTTAAGCATAAAACTAATGGTTATTAATTTCTATTAGAAAACATTTGATAATTTGGTGTGTGAGAAAAGCATTTTTAAACAATAAAAAAATTATATAAAGGCAGTGTACACAAAGATTTAAAGATTAGTAAACGACAAGTTATTAATACAAGAAATATAATTTAGAAATTATATTTTAATACAGTAGACATCAATTAACAAAAGTGTAATGAAAAAAATTTCTAATTTCGGAAACAAAGTTTTTCTTCTCTGCTTCGATATTTCTTACTAGTTTAGAAATTTAACAGGAGTTGCCTTCTAGTTGTTAGAAATATCCATACTCTGAAAATAATTCAAATCCTAAAATGCCTAATATATACATACCACAAAAGTCCATCATTCAGTCGTAAGATATGATAAGTCGTGTGAATGATATTCGCGTGCTCCATGATCATTAACCCCTTAATCGACGTGCCCGTATGCTTCTCACCTTAAACTGGCATTAAATCATTTTCTGTAGCTGTTATTCAATACAAAAACTATATTTAGTCTGCAAATACATCGAAGAAAATATTAACTAATATTTTAGAAAAAAAAGAGATATTTGAGAGATCAAGCATCCTACTTAATATTGAAAGAAAGGAATGTGAAAGAATTCAGTCTATATTCGAGTATACATACTGTTGATGTTAAATTAAATGGCAAAAGAAATCAGTTACAAATGAAAGAAGTCTATTATCTCCTCTAACTTGGTAAACAATTCGATTTGCCTTTATAAGCTTCAAAACGTTGTCGGAAGCTGATACAAATGTCTCAAAAAATGTACACACATTTTGTACGATTATTATATAAACAATTCTATAAATGCTTTATAACTCATATAAGCTCATAATATTTTAACAGTTACCGTTAATCTTCGAATTATTGATCGTTATTACACTGATTTTGCTAATGAAACCCATTGAAGAAATCGATAAGAAAACGTGCTGTTTTGCAATACAATTGAAACATTTAAAAAATGTTAGAGAGTAATATTTTGTAAAAATAGCGGAGTCAAATTTGAGAATGTGAATACAGAGTTCCAATTCTTTATAAAGAAGCAAATTCAATGTCCCCCCCCTGAAGAACTTTTCTTAGAAAATTCAAGATTTTAATATTATTGTTTTAAACAAAAAAAAATGATAATGATAAATTTAATTACAGTATTTTACATTAACATTCAAGCTCATTACTTTCTTGCTTACTAATTCTAGATGATTAAATTTAAAGTGCAAAAACACCTGTTACGTTCATCTTGCAATTAATAAGCCAGTATTTACAGTTCAGTTTGGAATTTGAGATCACGATGCAAGTGCCTAGATTAGTTGTCACATGATTAGTGATACTAGATGCTAATCTTAAACCAAAAACCTAGGTATTCACTTTAAGCTCACCCTTTCAAGGCGAAAATCTCAAATTGATTCTCCTTTATTTTCCAAAACATGACGAATGACAATTTCATCCATTTTTCGAGTACTTTTCAAGGATCCAAATTGAGATGTCAGCAAAAAAGCAAAACAAAATGGGCATCCCCGATTTTAATAAAATATATTACATAGAACTTTCAAGAATTTTTGAAGATCATGAAAGTACTAGAATATCCTTCCAAAACGGGGATTTAAAAAATCCTGCAAATAAAAATTGGTTTTATCTGAGTAAAACTGTATAAAATGTATTCATATGTATTGCTTCATCCCCACCAAACAAAACATTTGGATTCATATGTATTGTTTCATCCCTACCAAACAAAATATTTGGATTCATACGTATTGTTTCATCCCTACCAAACAAAATATTTGGATTCATACGTATTGTTTCATCCCTACCAAACAAAATATTTGGATTCAT
>JAPMOQ010058285.1:500430-513427 GCA_026543055.1 Argiope trifasciata | reverse complement strand
TTCATACGTATTGTTTCATCCCTACCAAACAAAATATTTGGATTCATGCATATTGTTTCATCCCTACCTAACAAAATATTTAGATTCATATGTATTGTTTCATTCCTACAAAACAAAATATTTGGATTCATATGTATCGTTTCCTCCCTACCAAGTAAAATATTTGGATTCATTGGTATAGTTTCATCCCTATCTGACCATTTTTTTCAAATAGCCTTGAAATGTAATTCCATGTTTCACAAAATGTAGAGTGTTCTACTTTCAAATTTTACCATTTCCATCTCGTCAAGGCAAGTGAATGTGATTTTGACACTCATCGATGACGTAATCGAATAAAAAGTTCCATTCTTTAAAATGAGTTTTATATTTTAAATCACCGCCGACGTCTCCAAGTCAGTTTGATGAATGGAATACGTTTTACAAATGGATGTGCAATTGCTAGCATTGACCTTCGACTTGATAATGTATGCAAATCAAAAGAGATAACTTGTAACAAATGGTGTCTTCAAACCGGTCGCAAAAAAATACTTTGCACTCACTTAACTTTTATTGGCAATGAAGCACTCAATTGTTTGATTCAACATTTAAATGATTGATATTTTTAAAAATCAATTTTAAAGTGACTTAAATAAAAAAATAAAATGAAGTAAATAAAAAAAATGCTTTAATATAACATTTTGTTGTAAGCATGATTAATGGTTAAAAATAGGGTCTCTTCTATTGGCAAAGTTGGGTTTAGTTGGAACAAAAACATTGCTAATCGGGATGAAAATAGACTATACTTTGCTTACTTTCCACGTAACAATGTTTAATTGAATAATTCAGAATAAAATATGATGTTCTAATCTATCGATATATTTTCTTTTGTATGAAACAACAAAAATATCTATTTTTTTTTACCCTATTAGCAACGCCATGTGAATAAACAGATTTAATGACAAAATCAGTGACTATCCTTTTTGCGATAGCAGATATTAGAGCTTTAAATTCATTTTCGTAAGACTTAGAAAACAAATTTGGATATATTGCTGAAAAGCAATACTCACATTTTAGAGTTAAGTAAAATGATTCAAAATACAGTTAAAAAAATCCGAAAATACAATAATTGAGATAAATGAATTAATTAAAAAATAGTATGGTGAGAACTTTAAACACTTATTCAAAGTATCATTTCCTGTTTAGAAAGAAGCAATTTAGAAAAAACAGCTAAATATAACGAATATTGAAACCAAAATAGTTCTCATTATAGGGTAGATTTGATGGGAAAACTTAAAACATATTATAGTTTTAATTTTACTGTTTATTTTTGAAATGGTACAAAATCAACCAAAACTGGTTTTTCTTTTACATTAATATAAATTTATATATAAATTAAAATATAAATTTAAAAAAAAATTCCTTTTTTATTCTTTTGTGTCTTTGCTGTTTTAATATTAAAGAATATAATGCTGTTGCATGGCATCGCATTCCGAATTAATTTAATTAGATGATTGCATTATTTTGAAAATGCACAGCTATTTATTTATAAAGGATCCTCTTCAAGTATTAATCAGAAATAACCTATCACATACTCAGTTTTCATTGCTTTATTACATATCTCAAAAGTAAACAAATGCATATTCTAATTGTGTGTCATATAGGTAAATTATAGCATGTCTAATTATTATCGCCTAATTATGTACTTCAGAAGTAAATAATCGATGCCCAATTACCTAACTGTGTACCTCCAATGATAAATTATAGTATGACCCATCTTATTAAGTTTTATCATATTTTCATTATTCTGACAACATTTTTGAATAAATAAGGTTTCATAATCAGAGATCGAAAATTTTTTTTTAAATGACTGCTCTCATAAAATAAGACATGCCATGGATTTGGCCCCAGGAACTGGCCTTTCCTGAAAATATTTTTAAATTGTTACGTACCATGGTTTATATCTGACGTACAAAATGGCGATCCATGGTCAAATGCTGATGCTTTAGGTCCGGTATCCTTCTTTCTAAATTTACACATTATACCGTGAAGTAGAGTTCACACGAGGCCAAACACTACTAATAATTGAAGTTCACACCTGCCTCAGGAACATCACGGGACTCCAGGGGGGCAGTGATAAATGGTTGTCTCATCTGAACAATTACTTGCCATTGGTCTATTGCGGTCATGTGATTTTCCTGAGGTAGGCGTAAACTTCAATTGTGTGCAATAGTTGACCTCGTGTGAACGTTTCTTAAGAATAGTTGATTCAAAGGATCTAGTACATAAGCATCCACAAAGGTGTTTATCGCTAGTCAAATTTTAGTTAACAAAGAACTTATTAACGGGTGACCTTGACAATTTATTTGGCGATATATCGTGAGCACGCGAGTGGTTGTTAAAGACAGGAAACTTCTGGCGATTTTTTTTTGAGCGACAGGTAGTGTGATCCCTTTTTCTATAAAAGAATTCGCGGATTTCTTGAACAACACATTTTTTTCATGAGGCAAATGTTTCATAAAAGGACGCTGTGTATAAAAATTTGAAATCGCATTTTGAAATGAAATGGTTTTTTTTTTTTTTTTGAAACTATAATCTATGCAACATTATCTCGCAAAATTCGTGGATTCACATTTCGAACACGTGACCATCCGATATCGATACTGAAACTCTGTTATCAGTCATCATTATTAATATACGTATAAAGTTTTTAACTACATGCATTTCTTAAATGAGGGGATAAAAAAATTACTAAAATCAACTTTTTGTTGTTCCTAATTGAGTAAACTAGCAGGCAATGAGGATTTAAAATATATATATTATATTCTCCAAGAAAATAAACTAAATAAACTCGGTTTATTTTTATATATTGTTTATTCCATATAGATTGTCGAGAGAAAGAGACATAAGCTCGATTCAAAAAGAAACCTCTAAGTCAGCTTTCATTTCCAGAATGCAAAAAATGAAATCAGTCATAATAGTTCTGCATAATTACATAAATCTACAAGAATAAATAAAAAGAAAAAATATATATTGTTTGTATTGAAACAGACGAAAACATTCGGCGTCTAAATTTTTCTCTTCCGTTGGAAAAGCGAAGACGAATTTGAAAGTAGAAAAAAATTAAATTATCGTTTGAGTTGGCGAATGCATCATTTTTGCATTGAATAAACATTCATCATCGTCAAAAAACACACAAAGCAAAAACCCACAGAAAGTTTGGAAAATTTATGCCGCTGCTTTCAGAATAATGGGATTTTGATGGTTGAAAAGAATATATATATGTATATATATTTCATATGATAGATTGACTATTAATTTTAAAAAATCAAAACAATATTCCTGAAAAAAGAAAGAAATCGAAACCAAGCCACATATTTAATTTGACATTATAATTCGATTTTTTTGAAGCTTTATTCTGTACTTCTGTAATTATTACTGCACTACTTACTACTATTTGAAAAAGATGAATTTTCTAGCCTTATGTCAAGAACTTTCTAACTACTTCGATAATTGGTTTGTGATACACGATAACATCAATATTATTTTTAATTTACTTTCATTTTGGTGAATTTCAAGCTTTTAAAAGTTATTGACATTATTTTTTTATACTATGAAAATAGCATCTCACTTTGCAATATGTGTCATGAATTCAAATTTTCACTTTGGACATCTTCGTAATCTATGCCTATCTATTTTATACACTTCTATAGCTCAACATTGTTCTCACGATCTCTGAATTATAATTAAACTCAAAGCCCACTCCGTTGATGTTTTATTTGTTTTTTTAAAGTTTCGCGCCCACAGTTTGTGAGTGTTTATCGGTGTCGAGCGAGTGGATCATTAAACTCAATGGTTGAACGTCCAACAAGATGCTTTAATTTTTATTTCATTTGAGTTTTGCGATAAGAAAGTTAAAGTTTATCGGTTGATGACTTGAATCGTATATATGACAAGTTTTGAAAAACATGACGATATTTTTATTGTTGCTATCATTATAGTTAGTCACAGATGAACGAAAAGAGTTTAAACTCCAGTGGAAATGTTTACACATTGATATTCTAATATATTTTCACAATTTAACACGTTTCGCGTTTAGTTTCGTTACATAAACAATATAATCTTTCTGCATATTAAACGTTTACCTTTTGACTGATTTAATCCAAATTATGTTATTTATTTAGAATTTGAAGATCAATCGCCAAATTTCACATACATAGCTTGGTGCAATTTTGAATTGTTACCTTCACAATTCCATGAATCAATGGAAGATAGGCAATTAGTTCAAGAATTTAGTCTAAAATAAATTGCAAATATAATATTTTAAAATAAAAATAATATACTACAATTCATTCATCTAGATTGCTACCTTTACTATTGCATTTGAATTGCCACGAATAGACAAATTGATATAATGAAGCCACAGAGGATTTATTCAAAATTTGATGCAGTTCCCCAGTTTTTATGTCAAATTTCAACTATCTAGATCGTTTCTCAGTAATCATATTCGTATGCATGTTGACAGCTAGACGGTTTTCAAGGACCCATGGGCCTTGCCCAAATTCTGACAGATATATACAATTTTGGTATTAAGTCTGTATACGAAATATCTTCGTTTATTTGATTTCGAATATTTGTACAACTCAAAATATTCGAACTCTAGATTTTGATGAAACTTAATGTTTAACACCTTGCTGAGCACTAAAATCTTATTTTTGGCATTTTGATTGACTGTTTATCCATTTACTTGTAAACATGAGGATCCAAAAACGTTTTGAACTAGTGGTTGAAATCTAGGGATGGATTTTGATCCAAAGTTGTAGATTTCTGTCAAAATTTTAGGAAAATCCATTCTGAGAAGGTTTGTCTTTCTGGTTATTCGAGTACAAATGTATTCGATAAATACAAAACTTAGACTTGTCATACAGATATAGTATCTAAAATGTAGATTTTTTTCAAAATTTTGAACCAAATATGCCTAAAGGGCTAATCGTCTGGCTGGCTGGATTTTCGCTTGCACGTAAGTACAAATTGTAAACGTAATGGCTTAATGTAATTTAGTTTGTGGTAAATACAACTGTAATTTCGTGCCAAATTCTGGTTTCCTTTGGTCAAAAGCAGGACCCAAAATATGTATTCGCATTGAATTTAGTAAAAATTCTAGGTTCACACCAATCTAAATTTCTAAACTGTTCTTCGCGAATTCCATACAAGGTATTTATGACCTTGCCCAATGTCTACAAATTTATATTGGGAAGAAAGATAAGACCTGTATTGGACAATACGAGACCAAATTTATGGAAACCACTTCTGCTGGTTGAATAATCATTCTTGCAGCAGACTAACCGATATAATTCGAAAAATAATTCTTTCGATTTCTTGGGTACCTAAATTATCTAAATTCACCAAAATCTTAAAATCTCCAAATAAAACTTTTGTCAATTAGTATTTTCACTTTGTGTACATCCTATTTTTTAAAAAGTAACTAGGTGGTTGTTGTCGATGGTTATGCAGAACTTATTCCTCTTTATTTAACATAGATTAAGCATGCAGCAAAGATTCGGCGCTTAACATTTTTCCGTGCGATACTTTAAAGTAGTTAGTAGTAGTTCAAACTTTTTGGAGAGTTAAAATTGCATGAGATGATAAACTATGCTTTTACTCACCTTGTCTTCTAGAATCAGCTAAGGGAATTAGCCAAAACTTGGACAAAGATGATCCCAATCACTCTAATTCAATCACACAGTATCAATGAATCAGGATTAAAAATTGCAACTTGCCTCTTGACAAATATGACATTGATAACACAACTCTGATCTCGAAGAGAGTGCTAAGATGTCACTACCGAGGCGTTGAAGTCACTTTCCAACGCCAGAACCATTGTTCCGACCCTTGAGTTTCTTCCCATGCTTCAGCACAATGCGGACGTGCTTTGGATCTAATCAACTATCAGAAATCAGAGACGAGAAGAAGGGCGCGGCTCCCATCCAGTGTGGGGTAACCTATGAACTTTTTATGGTGAAAAAGAGAAAGTGCCACCTTGAAGGAATCGAGCAACAATGATAGCCACCATCCAGACGGTGGCACTGTTGTTCGTTTTGTTAAGGCTGTTTGTTCCCCTAAGGTGAAAATTATCAAAAGGTAATTTTCTGAAGATTTTTTTTATAGTCTAGATGGAGCAATTTGCATAATTAAGTAGTGTTGGGAATGGTGAATTGAGACATTATCACGATTCCTCCCCCTGCCTCCGTTAAAAAGATCAAAAAATCAAAAGGTTTTATATATATATATATATGATTCATATTTTTGACATTTAAAGTAAGCCTGTAAGGACTGCAAGACAATTATTTGTCCTAATTTATAATTTTTATTCTTTAAAATCATTCATTGTAAGGTAGTTTTATGTCGGTAAATTTAAATAATATTCTTTCGATTATTAATACAAAAAATGTTTTATTAGTTAATAGATTTCTTTTGGCCTTAAAATGATTAATTTGATACTAATTTGGCCCAAAAAATATTTGACTTTAAGAAAGATATTTTTTTAGTGCTGAATTGCGCCAAACTCATGTAAATTTTAAATACATGAATCAATTATTTTAAATAATACGACAATAAAAGGAGTTGAAATGGAAATGAATGGGAAATTTGAAATTTGAATAATGGATATTTGAAAAATGGAAAATTGAATAATGCAAAATAAAAGGAGTTGAAAAGGAAGAAAATATCGAACAAAAGCGCAATGAGAAGTTATATATAATGTATAAAGTCAATGTCATAAATAAGTTAGGAAACATTTATATTGTAAAGTTCACCAATTATAATTCTTACGTTTTGTTGATAAGCTGGTCGTTATTTTATAAAACAGTTTTTATTTTCTGCGACTGACACCAAAAAAGGGGACAAAAATAATTAAAATTAGATTGTATATACCTGAAAAATATATCGATTAGAAAATGCTAGACAATGGCATTCAATATTAGCATACTCCAATTTGATTACTGCAAAAACTAATTACAAAATAATTCACAAAATTAGGCAATAAAACTCTCAAAATTTAGTTCAGGAATTAATTTTGAAGATTTGTGTTTCCTTAGTCCTTTACAACAAATAATCATAACTTTTAAGTAAGAAAATGTATGCATATAATAATTTAAAAAAACTGATTAAACATAATTATTTTCTTTTTGTATGTACGATTTTGATAGCAGAATGCAATCATGAGTGGGATTAAATGATTTATATATAAATCATTTATAAAATCATATATTATGGGATTAAATGATTTATATATAATCTTCTGGTCATAGAAACAGCTTTAAATCTATAAATAAATCCCAGTTTACAAAGTGCAAGTATCTAACTCCAGGTGATTAAATAATCATGACAACGTATAGAAAATATGCTTAGTTAAAAAATCTTAGAGAAAGGTACTCATATCTTCTATGCAACTGACCTTGAAATGATTGTCAATGTATGTTCACCTGCAGATGAACATTTCCATGTTTCCACACTGGTAGACTTCCTTCCGTGAAGACTTGGAGGAAAAGAAAAAAATTCAGTCTTATTTGTCCAGAAAGAATTCTCAGATGCCGACGTATTTCCACATTGTTTGAAATCACTTATAAAATATCGTGAGAAAAGGAATACTGGATTTAACCAGCTGAAATGATCTTGACGAAACTTTCTCGCACAATCAATATAAATAAAAATGAATGTTTGTCTCTTATGCCTTCCTATTAAACCGTTCATCCGCTTGCGATGAAACTTGGTCAGCTTATTGTTTACGTCTACGGGATGGTTATAGAGATATTATATTTATCTAAATTTTTTAAAAAAAATTGAATCTCAGCTAAAGAAGAATAAGTAAGGATGAATAACTAATTTACTAAGGATGAATCTCCAAATAACTCGCTGAGAAGACAATAGATTGTGTAGAAATACTAAATCCAAGTTAAAGGTTAATATTGTGTAGCTATATGACGCAAATATCATGCAAGTCATTCTCAGGGGTAGCAACTTTATTACAGATTATGCGAGAAAGTTTTGGGCAATCCAATTATGGAGGTTTTATATTTTATCGAAATTTAAGCGGGTTTTTTTTGCAGTAACCACTAAAAATATTGTAGTACAAATAATTTTGCACCATCTAAATTTTCAAAAATTATCGTTTCAACTATGTTATCGATTTTATGATAAAAAAATTTTGTATCTTTAATAAATTTTAAAAGAAAATATTTTAATCACCTTTTATAAAATTAAACTTGAGAATTCCGAACGAATATTAAACGAATCACGAGGTACAATAAATAGTTTCTTTCATTACCATTCTGAAAAGAACAGCAACTTTTACAATTATAAAAGAATACACAAATCTAATATAAAAATGAATATTTCTTTGTTCGCATTTTATATCGTACCGTTCACCCTACTTTGATAAAGCATTGCAAAATTATTAATTAATTTTACTTTTTTTTTGCATTGCGCTGGGTACTAGCTAGTCTCTAATAAACCTTTCATGCTAAAAAACGCTTTACATGGTTATTGATGTACAATACTTATGAAATATTTACATATTATATAAACAGCAAGAATATATCTAATTAAACCTTAAGATCAGCAAAACTTACAAACATTAAAATATAGAATTCAAATTTTTGACAATTACAACACTTTCTTTGTACTTACTTTATACTTTGTACGTTTACGAGAAAATAAAAAAAATAAAAAACATTTATGAAGCTATTTTTCTTTTGTCTAGAACGTTATGTTTGAAACCCAGCTATAAAAATTAAAAATTAATGCAATTATTTTTAATTCTCGATCATAAATAGTGTATTTTTCAATAAATCCTATTATGAGATACAATTTTTATCAATATATCAAATTTCAAAAAAAAAAAAAACTGAATGATTTTTAACTCTTTTTAATGCAATCTGTATATTTTACGTCGCGTATCCTCTAGATGTGACATATTCAAGGTTGCAAATCACTGACACATAAAGCAAGGAATCAAGCATGAATGACGAAAATGATTGACGCAAAGTTACATTATTTATTTTTTATTTTGTCTTATGTACTGAAGTGCAATTGTTATTTTCATCATTTTATCATAAATTTCTATGACATTTATTAGTGTAAAAATCGGACTGAAACTGCTTTTTAAAATCGATAAGGATGGATTAAGCCATTTAGGCACCCTTAGACAATGGAGACATTGCGATCTCTTTTCACTTTAATTTTTTTTTATCAAATACTTTTTATGGATTTTATTCCAGTCTTTTACATAAGTGGTTATTAAGAAGAGAAATTTGATTAACTGAAATAGCAAAACGGTAACAATAGATCACTATCTAATAAGTTGGTTATGGTATATCTCTCTTTAATAATAACACAGTTGAACTTTAAAAGCAATTTTAAACAAAATAGTTTCAAAAAAGAACAAAATTCTTCTTTACGCTATTTAAATGATATTCAATAATAGGATCAGACGTTTTTTTTAAACCTATATACTCTGATATCTCCTCTCAAAGGCCATTTAAAAGGTTGCATAATATTAGTGTTTTTATCTATTCAATTATTTTTAATTTCGATGGTTAAAAATACTTACAGAGTTGTAAGAGAGTATATATAAATTTTTAAAAGAATTTAAGTTTCAAACAGTTATATATTTTAATTTTTCGAAGCAATAAACGATTCCTTGCATTATGTGAACAGTTATACTTTTGGAATGCAAAGAGATAAAGTTATGAAGCTTAGTAAGTTTTTTATAATTATAAAATAACTTAATACTAAACTTGCAACTGGTGATCAACAAAGAATGTTTCTAGAAAATTGTTCACAAATCAGTTTAAACAGTATTTGATTTTAATTTGAATACATTCGATCGCACGGCCTTTATAATTAAAATGTAAGTACAAAATTAAATAAATTTACTTCCAAAAAATCTTGCCGACTCGGAACTCCATAAAATTGTGGGCAATTGCTTACTTTTCTTAATTATCAGATTCTGTAAAATCTGTACTTAATATTGCAATTTGAAACCCCTTAATATTTTCCTATTCGACTTAAGATTTTCTCCAAAAGTTTTTTCTCCCCACCGTTTCAAAGAAACAAGCATTGGAAAGCATTTAAAGGAATTCCTACTATTAGTTCACACTCTCCCTACATATGTTTAATTATGTATCTTGTTAAAATTTTTAATCATAAATTAAATATTTTTTATTCATACACTCGAGTTCAAATACATTTTTTTAAACTTGTAGTGGATGACGATGATAATACAGTTTTTTTTCAAATAATAAATTCATTAAATTTAATTCATTTTTAATACTTTAAATAGAGTTTATCAATTTGTAACGAAAACTGAAATCAACAGGCTGTAGCTCAATTGGTAAAATGCAAGGATTTCAGTATTTTTCACGTGAAGGTGAAGAATATGAGATCAATTATTGCGAAAATCAATTTTTTTTTATACTTAATAATTTTTTTTCACAATTATTTAATAAAAAGTAACCGAAATAAAAAAAATTTCTTTGTTGAATTAAGTAAGAATTGAATTTAAAAAATTTTTATGCTACTTGTTTTTGTTTTTTTAATTTTTGTATCAAAAACACAGAGATCCTGCTTACGATATCTACAATAATAATAATGAATGGGTAAAAAAAAACATTTTCAGCAAAGAAAACGATATTACAGCTATAAAAATAGAAATGATAGTAATATACATTCAAATCCTTGTAAAAACAAAAGGAGAAAACAACAAACTTTTCGATCATGACCTTTTTTAGGCTCACTGAGAAAGCCCAACACAGAATAAACCTAATTTTCGCGTTGAAGCAACGGCTATCCAAACACCTTCTATACCATAAGCAGTGAACTATAACTGGGTCAGTCCATATAGACTCTCCCACAACACAATTGCGCGTAGGAATATACAGAACGGGGCGAATGAAAGCGCTCTCCACCCCTTTTCTGCAAAGGCGGTTGCAGTTATTACCCGCAGGGGGGTGGGGGTGGACCTTCCAAGCGAATAATCTGGGTAAAGAGGGAGGGTTAAACTATATATCTCCCCCACACCTTCTCAGGCGGAAAGGAAAAGCGCAACTATAGCTGATCGACCCGAAAGAGGGATCAAGTCTTTCGTTTCCATGGTTACCGTAGCTAAGGTTACAGACGGATGTTTTTATTTCATTCAGATGGGAGTCGAGGTATGATAATTTTGAAGAAAGAGAGTTGTGGACTGTTTTTAGAAGCTGTTATGCGAGACAAGTACATAATTAATTACGAAAGAGTCGTTTACTTTTTGAAAGAAGGTAATTAAGATTCAGGTTAAGGGAATTGTGTTTGATATAGACAGCTTTCAACCATTAAAAGTTAATAAGCTAGGTGAGATAACAGCTCGTCGAAGTTTGATGAAAGAAAATTGTTTTATGATAAAAGGTTTTCAAAAAAAAAACGAGTGTAATTGATAAGATTTTAGAGTTTACAAATGCTAATTAAAACTATGCAACTAATTGCTTATTGAAATTGTTTAAATCTAGAAATGAATTTTTTTTTTAATATACCAGTGACATTGTTTAGTATAACAATTCGCAATATTCAATTAAAAAATTTCAACGAACAATTCTATAAAATGAGTTCTTATCAAGGATATCACAAAATTAATTCAAGATTGGAATTTGCCACGATTCGTGCAATAGAATGCTGGGGATCGTATTAAAAAACATTTGACAGCTAATAGTTTCCGGTTAGCAAAAACGGAGAGTTACACGATAGAAAAACTTATTAACGAAAAATTTGAATTAAATAAAAATTAAAAAAAACAAAAGATTTTTGTTTAAAGTTATTATATTTTTATCGAATTAAAGTACAGAGGATGGTGTTATGTATGGAATAACATACTTGCACACTTATGGCATTTACACACTCTGAAATTTTCTTCAACGGTTTTGTTGAATTTCGTTGATGGAGCATTGAATTTCCTCCTTCAAATCACGCGTGTTTGTAATCTTGTTGACATAAGCCTTTGACTTTAAATAACCCCATAATAATAAATCCAATTGTATTAAATCACCATCTAGGGGCCAATTCTCAAATGTTTGAATTGTGGCCGCAAGTCTGTCATTGTTTTTGGAATACTAATGTACAAGGAAAACACGTTGTTTTATCACATAACGCTGCATTTTTACTATCCCTAAACAGTCAGCTTTCGAATAATTTTTTAAAAAATAAGATGGCCATTATTTTACTGCGCGGACTGTGGCAAATTCAAATCATGCGTTAATTTTGAAAGCCTTTTATAAACTATTTAGTTAATTTTAGTCGTGATTTGCACTACATTCAATCCCTTTTCGTAATTTCAAAAGTGATAGTAAGATATAAATAACACATCTTGTTACAGAAATCATCAAAAACTGTTTATTTTGAAATCAAAATTGCATTTGAATAACTAATTGAAATTTTATGCGAAAGAATAAAATAATCGAGACTAGAAATAAGTTGAATTTTTAATTGTGTATTTAAACATTCCAATGTATTTAAATTATTTTAGACTTATTCGGTATTCAAATACTAATTCCTCGTTATTATTGATATTCCCTGAAAAATTGATTACATTTTTCAAAATCAGAAAGAAATTATAAATAGTATTTTTTATTTTACTTGTGAAAAAAAGTAATGCAAATCACTTGTAGTCAAAGTTTGAATTAAAAAACAAAGTTATTTCAAAAAAATGTAATCTATCATCAATTTAGGCACCTCCATACATTTTAAACAAAAGAAAAATATTTGAAGCTCTTAAATCACTAAATATTTTTTCAGCACAATGATTTTCAGTAATTTAAATGAACATTAAATTCACATCACTACTGTATTACTACTGTCAATGGAACTAAAGTGTTACAAATAATTGATGTGCTTTTTAAACTTAATCTAATTTGAAGTTAATAATCTATACTTATAATAAAGCTCAATGTGTGTGTGTGTGTGTGTGTGTGTGTGTGTGTGTGTGTGTGTGTGT
>JAPMOQ010058285.1:377484-491419 GCA_026543055.1 Argiope trifasciata | reverse complement strand
CATACTAAAGTTCATGCTACAAAGTGCATACTAAAGTTCATGCTACAAAGTGCATACTAAAGTTCATACTACAAAATACATACTAAAGTTCATACTACAAAATACATACTAAAGTTCATACCACTTCTTCATACAACAAAAAGTCTTGCCCTTCTATTAACTAAAAATTTCAATTGCGGAAATAAAAAAGAAATCAGAAACCAGAAAGTGAAGGCTCTTTTTGATTTTGTAAAGACTTTTAAGTTGTCTGAAAACATTGTACGAAAGCAACAAAGTGTTTCAATATCTTAAATATTTCCGATTTTGTAAAAAGGCGAAGATACGATTTCGAAATATCGAAACGTGATCACATGAAGATGACAACCCTTCAACAAATTAGGGTAAAGTTGTTTGATTTGCGACAGATTTTGGGTGTGTTCAGATACGTATACGTATATAGTATTCCAGTTAATCGAACCCAGTATCCTCAAGTCTTGAACACAGCCCTAAAAACGAAATCTGAAGTTTTACAACAAAATTTTATAAATTCGGCGAATTAAGGAAATACAGAAGATATAATGACAGAATTTTTTGTCTTTTCCGAAAATTTCACGGATTACATCTAGATGAATTAATGAATGAAGATTCTTGAACCACGCGATTCTGAATTTTCGCCTGCTTACACTCCTTAATTCTACAACATTAAGTATATGCATTCTTCTTTCTTTTCCAACTACCTCGCAGAAATTTCCCCGATTTAATTTAGTTTAGCTTAGTTACATTAAAGCCCCGTTTTGAAGTAAAATCAGGGCTATTTTGGGATGGACCTCGTAATTTTCAACCACGGTCAGCTGACGATAGGTTTGGTTCAGTTATATTAACGTCCCATTTTAAAGCAACACAAGGGCTATTTTGGGACTGACCTCGTAATTTTGAATCACTGTCAGATGACGAGGACGACACCTGAGCTGACACCACCCTCTCCAAAATTCCACACCACACCATCGGGAGGATGTTTACCAGCTACAGATTCAACGTGCTCCAGAGCGGCTTACATGACAGTTCTTTGCTGAAATCGGGCCTCGAACCTGCAACCTCCCGATTCCGAAGCTGAGATCTTAGCACCAGGTCACCGCTGTCCTCGATCAGCTGACGAGGACAACACTTGAGTTAATATCCTTTTTTCAAAACCTCCACACCACACCAGGGAGAGGGCGTTTGGTAACTACGGATTTAGCCGCACCAGACATTTTGCCGAAGTTAGAAATTAAATTCGATCTCTCTCGAGAATCATTAGCATTATTCAATATTTGCTCTAAATCATTTGTGTTGTACAAATTATAAATCTAAATTTAAGGGGCGGGATTTTAAAATTCTACAGGCTTCCAGCTTAAAGAATTCTGATGCTTGGAAATTTGTCATAAACTCGTGTTTAACTCAAAATGTTCAGCATACTTATAAAAGTTAGAATTTAGCATGCTACTGAAATAAAACTACTCATACGCAATTCTCAATTCACGGATTCTATTAATAGTCATGGCTATAAAGAGCCAGCCAAGTTTCATTAACAGCTTCAGAGAGCTGGTCTTAACGTAAATAATCATAGAGGGGCAAAGTCATTTAGATATTACCTCGGAAATTTTAGCAATAATTGTCAAGAATAATTTGAACAGTTTCAACAAGCCATAAAAGATAATGGGGTATCGATATCAGGACAAATAGGACATTCGTGCGATGGCAAATTTGCAGCAGGAATTTGCAAAACCTTTGTTTAAACAACATTCACTCAAGAAAATAAAACAAAAGAAGCATTCAGAGTGGAACGATATTAAATTTCAATTTTAATTCTTCTCATTTTATTAATATTGTCATGTCAAAAAAGAAATAATAAGATGTCAAAACTTATTTCCTTGTTTCATAAGTGATTAAATGCACGTGGTGTATAATTTAATAGCTTCAACAAAAATAGCTGAAAAATAAATAAAGGAAAAAAAGTCATTGACAACAACATTTTACAACTGATCAGAAAATTCAAGAAACTGCACGCGCCTTAATTCTTTTGATGGTTATGTATTTAATCTTTTGTCCTTGAAGCGATCTTGTGAGTGTTTCTTTTATAGTTCTGTTTTTTCTTTTTACTTTAAAAATAAACTGAAACTCTTTTTAATTGTATTTTATTCGCAATTATATTAACTAAAGTATTGTAGATTTACAGGGGTATCTTTTTCTTCATTTAATTTTAAAAAATTGTAAATTTACTATACTTAATACTTAGACATAAATCAATTTTAATGTATTAAAACAAATGGAGGTATTTACCATTTCAGAAACAAGATTAAAATTAATATCAGATACGTTGTCAAAATAAAGAATGCACTAAAATCTTTTTAACGATCTAGCTCTTAGTAATTTAAGTTCCTAAGTTTGAAAAAATCACTTTTAGTTTAATATCTGTAAACAGGCTAACTAAAAAACTCTTTGACTTAACTAAAAAAAAAGTCAGATAAATGAAATTTGGTATTTAGTCTTTATACCAACTGTTCTTGTAGATGTCTGCTGACTGTTAAAAGAAATACATTTATGAAAATGTCTACGTGTCTGGTTAAATACCAGCACTCATAACAATTACAAAACGGAAACTCTAGATTGATAAAATAGCAACCTATCATCTTAAGAGTAAATGTGTATCAAATTTTGAGTTAAATAAATCAAAAAATTGCTCATATGATGTTCTGGATATGGACTATTCTTTTTTAAAAAGCAAGCACTATTTCAATAAGTTAGGCAGCTTGAATTATATGAAATTTATTAGGGAATTTTATAATTAATTTTGTAGCTCTATATCAAATCTTAGTCAAACCTGTGTGGGTAAAAAAGACTAAAACCCATACTCGGTTATCTTCATTATATTATGAAGCAGTAAACTTCCGATACAAGACTCTGAAAATAAAAATCTAAGCATCTCTGGTGTTGAAGGAGTATGCGAAAAAAATTCGAAAAAACCATTGGTGCTGGTTTGTGATCGCAGGATCGTCGCCGTAATTATAGGCACATTAAAAAAATAATATAGACAGAGAATAATTAAAATTTTATCATGCTGCAATGTTTTGGAATGCAGAACCAAAATTTCTTTTAGTTTTTAATTTTTTTTTCATGTAAAGCATGGTTAGTTAATATATTCCGAAGTCAAAGAATTCCTCTGAAGGAAGGAAGTCATTTGGTTCTAAATTACTCTAACGTAGAATCCAGCCCTGAACATGTTGAAAATTCGTTTACTCGAATTCGTACTCGCAAATTTTGTTCCTAGAAAAGAACAGTTAAAAGCGGAAGCGAAGACTTTCATGTATTACGCAAACACTATAAGCATTTATCATTCAAATGTTACTCTTTCAGTTATTTTTTTTCTAATTCTAAATGTATTTTCTGATGAACTTCCCATTTGAATAAATTTCCATGTCGTTGTAGTTATATCAAAATATCGCATCTCAAATCAACCGAAACATTCTGTTGACAAAAAACATTTGTACGAGTTATCTAAATCTACTCTTAAATTGCAGAACACAATAAAAGATTGATTGTTATTTGTTTCTCTCAAAATGGCGTATGTCATTATCCATTCTAACCAGTGACACTCGTATGTTTTGTTATGTGTAATTTTGACATGTTTTTATCGAACAGTAGCGATATTTTGGGTGGTAGGTGGGTTTAATGCCACTTGGTCATACCAAACCTGAAATAGTTTAGCTCTTTCGAATGAAGGCAGAAGTGTGCGCCGTTCGTTGGTAACGAGCACCTTTAAGGTGAAAATACGACTTTGCTCGAACACACACGACACAACCGTTTTTAGGGGGGTCAAACTCATTCATCCATCCGCAAGTGAGAAGTTAGACCCAAATCAGGGACCCACTCATCCCTGATTCAGTACTCCCAGTGGTATAATTTGTTATGGGAACTTGCAGTCACGATCTATTTAACGTTTCCCAACTGCCTACTGCGGTCTTTGGCTGAGACGAGGACAGAACCCGCGACCTTTCGGTTACGAGACTGACGCCCTACCAACCAGGCTACCACGGCTCGGCGATATTCTCCATTTGTTTTACAATGTCCAGATGAATTTAGTAATATTCACGACATGATTTAAAGAAACACGATGGTTATTTTAGGACGAACCTCATGATTTTGGATTGCGGTCAGATAACGAGGACGACACCTGAGCTGGCATGCATCCATCTATCTTAACTTCTCCACCACATCTTGATTGCTTCACATGAAAGAGACAACTAAATCAATAAGATTTAAAAAACAGTCTTGTGATGTGACGAGGTACATTTATAGATATATTAAGATATATTTTTTATTTACAAAATATTTTTCAACTGTGTCTGATACTTCATATTCATCCTTTTTTTTTTTTTTTGAAATATTAAGCTATTCTTTCGTCCCCTTTTGTATATTTTAAGATTTTAGTACCTTTGCAAACAATGAATATTTCTGTTGACGCAACATGTAAATATTTTTAATCTGAAAATTTATTCTTATGGCTGTATTTGCTTCCCCTTAAAATTACGTGGTCATAATAATTATTTATAGATATGAATCGGTTTTCTAGGAAAAGGAAAAATAACATGGTCAACAGGAAAATAATTTTTCTTCATGATCAAGGAAATATATTGCATTTTTTTAAGTGCTTTGCTAGAATTCTAAAAAGAAACTGGCGTGGTCTGACTAGATAAAACAAAAACAAAAATGGCGAACAAAAACTACAGTGTAAACGGAATTCTGAATTTAAATAACCTTAGAAGATAATTTGTTGAAGCGATATTTTGAATTTGGCGTTATTAGAAGCAGTATGAGAAATTTAAAAAATACACAATGCAGAAATTAACCCTTTGGGTACACATTTATTTGAAAAAGAAATTTGCACTTGTAGTATATTTAATTTTATGGGCAAGTAAGTGTAGTAGATTTTAATTTTATGCGAGAATTAATTTACTATGTATTATTCATTTTATATACTACATTGTATATATACTCGACGCAGTTTTAATGACGTACCAGAACGTCATGTGTATATTTGCTCAAACAAATGAAAGACGTACTGATACTTCAAATGTTGCCAAAGAGTTAAAGTAAAGTTTGAGTTAAAATGTTAGAAAATAGGTATAATTAGAACGTGGATAAAATTGGAATTATTACATATCATAAGTCATAATTTTTTTAAAGAAAAGAAAAAATAAGTTTTTCTCACATTATTGGAATGAAAATTATAGTTACTGTTTCAAAATATTCCAAACAGATTTAAAAAAAAAATAATAATAATGCTCTAAAGAAAATGCCTTGTGAAATTCAAATACCTGAATGGCAAGTTATTCTTATTTAGGTGAAAAAAATCGTGAGTTGCCGTAATTTAATGGTGTCTATTGCGTATGATTAAAAGCAGATATTGAAATACAGAACTCGAAATAAACATTAATCATGGCAGATATCATTTTATATCAAAACATGCGATAAATTTTTTTTAATGATGCTGTGGCTCAAGAAATCCACATTAAACACACAAAAATTAAACAAAAACTCGAGATACGCCTTCTATACCAAAACATAAAACGATTGCTGACCACAAACGAAAAAAAGATTAAAGTAGACCATTGGCAAAGGTCAGGAGAAATGTCAATGTTTCGTTTTCCAGCTATTGTTCTCCTAAATGTACACATAATAGGCCATTCATCCAGCAATCAACACTGCGTTTACGCCTTCACTTAGATTTGTGAAACAAACAATGATGGAAACGCCCAGTAGCCTGAACAGACACGCCTCTACCATGATTCATTAAATGACTCAAAACCGAAATTACTTTTTGATAACAATGATTTAGTTCAAGTTCAGAATTTGCATTTGAGTTGATTAAAGAAGGATTTAACTCTTTGGCAGATTGTTAAGACTGTACATGGGTGCTATGCTGATGGCATGTATAGATTTACATCATACTATTATATTTCTGAAACAACCGACAACATTTTCTATATCAAATTCAAGGACCAAGATTACCTAGTTGGTTGGCAGAGAGTTTTGGATTCGAACCCCTTGGGTAGCGAGTTAAAACCTCACCGGTTGAAGACTCTTCTTGCACATGGCGGTTGCAGCAAGTATAAATCTGCCGCAACCACAAAGTCCACCAAGTCAAAACAATACTATTGGAGGTATTGGATCAAAGATGATTGTTCTCTAATTCAGGTCTAAACTACGATTCGTGGGTGAGTGAATGAAATATAGGAAGTCCACCTCATGAAAATAGCTTAGTTTAGTTTAGTTATATTAACGTCCCGTTGTAAAGCAACACTAGGGCTATTTTGGGATGGACCTCATAGCATTGACCTTTTACCAAATACCACCGTTACCAATACCTTTACCACCTTTTACCAAATATTTAACTGAAACAATTTCTTTCTTGTTTTTTTTTATCTTTGTTTTAGCTTTTTTTACATTAATTTTTACCTGAAAATATAATTTTATACGATGTTTAAAAAATTAACAAAACCTTTTATCATAGGAATGGCGCAGTATGGCCAAGAATGAATCTTGTGCCAAAAAACCCAAATTAACCAACCAACCAACGTAACACTGAACCACGGTCAGATGACAAGGACGACACCTGAGCTGGCACTCCCCTCTCCATTCCATATCAGCGGGAGGATCTGACAGATGGTTCTTCGATGGAAACGAGTCTCGAACTTAAAACCCTCCGTTTCCGAAGCCAAGACCTTGCCCCCATGAGAAGAGCTATGATGCATGAGTAGTTAAGACATACCTTTGGCCCTAGATGGCGTTACTGAAACAAGAGACGTTACAACTCTGCTAAAAATTGTAGATTTCGTCAGCACGATTGTCTATGACAAGTGTACATAAGCAAAGAACATATCAAATTCAATGTTTTGAAAAACGGAAACGAATTCATAGTTATAACTTTCAATTTCATATTAAACTATTTTTGAAAATTTTCTTTGTGCCATTTCAGAGTACAATTTTTAAAATACTTTTATGGAGAGAAAATGCCAGCTCTGGTGTCTTCATCATCTGACAACTGTTCAAAATTACTAGATTCGTCCCAAAACAGCCTTGCTTTAAAACCTGGACAATAATAAATCTAAACAAAATAAAACTTGGCCTCAAAAAATAATAGCTGAAATAAACTTAAGGTGCTTTTGTTTAAATGTTTTGTTTTCAATAGCATTTAAAATTAATAATGTAACCTAAACATAAACGCGGGACCTAATTTATGCTCAAATGAACTCTTAAATAGCAATATCTAACGTACTATAGCATCAAATGAAGAAATCTATTTAATTTAGCACGAAAAACAATTAAGCAAATAAAAAAAAATAGTGTATTGAAAATATTTAATAATCGAAATAAACATTTAAGCAATAAACTTAACATAGGAAAATATTTAAAAGATCTGATCAGTTATATTAAAAAATGAAATTCGCGAACAAATTCAATTCTCTTCAGTGATGCGCAACACCTAAAGAGACGGAACCACCTGCTGATCGATACACGGAAGCACACGAAGCTACTGATGCAGCTCTGTTCGAGTGTTATTTTAAGAAGGGAGAAAATATTCCGATGTGAAATTAAAAAACGGAGAAAGTTTTTTTAGCGCTATTTTATCGTCTGATGGCTAGGGAAGCGTTCTAAAGGTCAGACTGATAGATTCAAAGCTACCAGATTTGATATCTTGGGGAAATGTATTTACTAAGTAAAAGTTCTCAAAATGTGAATTATATATATATTTTTTAAATAAAAATTTATCGAAAAGCTAGTATTTTCAAAAAAATCTTCTTGCACATTAAAATTATTTTTACGATATTTTAAAATTTCAAAAGATATGTTTTTTGGTGGTACTAATTGTATTTCTATATACTTTTTCTCTAATTTTAGTAAATTTTTTTAAAGAAATTATGTATACATCTTTATTTATAAAAAAGCTCAATCTGTGTGTGTGTGTTGGCCCTCTACAGGCCAGACCGTTGGACCTACCACTACCAAATTTGGTACATGTATACCTCGGAGGTCGAAAATGTGTACCTCGGAGCCCTTTTGTTCGAATTTTTAATTAGAACTTGAATTAATTAAAAATTAAACGAAATTTCGACATTTTTCTGCAATAACTTCCGAAAATATTACTGCACAAACATGATTTTTACATCAAGTTAAAGATAAAAAAATTTGCTTTCTAATAGTACCAGTATTTTGACATATAACTTAAATTTCTATTTTTAACGAACTTTTAAAGAAATTTTTTAACCATATTTTTCAACAATATATTTCAGATAAAACAATAAAATTTTAAAACAAACGAGTTTAAGTACATCTGGTAGAGAAATTGTAAAGAGATCAAGGCACATAAGTATTTAATTGAAAATTTTAAAACGCATTACTCTTGGCGAACCAGCTGGTCGCCAAAGGCGGTTAGTATAACATAATTCTGAGACTAAGAAACGATACTCTTGAAAGAAATTTCAATTTATTTTACCACGTGAGTGTATAATTTGTGCACGGAAAGGAGCAACGATAAAAAGATGCTTCTGTTAAAAATTGCAATGAAACAGCAAAGTGGCAGAAATTTTCCCCAATATTGATTTTACCAAGAGATTCTGATACGGATTATTTTAACAAAGATGTCTAGTAATCCGAATCAAAATCTCTTGTGTTGGTTTAGGAATTTTTAAATTGAATTTTTTGTGTTTAGGAATGGGAATCTTAGATATCTTAGAAGTTTGAAGGTTTTCAGCCCTTTTTTTGGAAGTGTGGAAAATTGAGAATCAGCAATGTTTTTAGAGGGGGTGTTAGAAATAAATTTTTTAAAAGTGGGATTTGATTGATGATGTAAGAGGAAAACCTTAGAATAAAATTATATGGGCCAATTTGCGATATTAATTAGGAAATTAATTAGGATTTAAATTTCTCTTTTTGATGTTTGAATTACTGTACTACGACGATATTAAATGCAATTTTATATGCACATAACCTTTGCTTTAATTAAGAGCAATTAAAAAAAATACCAAGATAGATGAAAGAAGCCTAAAATATTAACATGCTAAGAGGTTTCGAACTAAAAGTTTGTATCATTTTTTAATGTATTTTTAGAATGTTTTTTATTACATTACTAAGCTGAATAGTAATTAAAAGGGTCCTAAACCTATAACAATTGCGATTCAGAAAATATTGTATGATTACATTCTATAATTCCGTATCAGGTCCATTATATCTGGAAGTAAATTAGGTTTCAAATGCTGATTTTGGTATCTAGATATGAAAAGGACAATATAAAAAACGAAGTATATTAAAGTTTATTTGGCAAATTATTACGATTGATTAATTTTTAGTATCGATCATTTAATTTTTTTTCACTATTACTCTTTATATGAGTGTAAAAAGAATTTCAAGTTTTCAAAGTTTCAAATAAATAAATAAAAAACAAAATTAAAAATTAAATTAAGTTAATTAGTTAAGCTAAAATTCGACGGGGTTCTGGCTTAAAGTAGAACATCTTCCCCATGATCTGGACCTTCTGGATTCGAGTCCCATCTGTGAGGTGTGTGAATATGCCCCTCCCTTCCTCTTGTAAAAAGGAATTGTGCAAGCGAACGTGATGCATGAGGTATCTAAGTCGTACTCTTGGCCCTAGATGGCGCTATTGAAAAAGCAAGAGGAGCTCACTCAGTTTAAATAGCTGACAGATAATTGTCAGCGGGCTTGTAAAGTGTTATAAATCACAACAACAAAATAAAATTCTTTAATTATTTAAAAAACATTTTTATGAAAGCTGTGACTGAAAGGGCGCCAAAATTTTAATTCTGTCAGGGTAGACTATTAAAATCAACAAATCATGCCAATTTATTGGGTTGTTCGGAAAGTCATTTCGTATTTTTTTGTCAAAATGAAAAGAAATTTTCGTTTAATGAATAAATTATTTATTAAATTATAAAATTGCCATTCTGATCTAATACCTTTTGCCATATTTTTGGTAGTAACATGATTACACGCTCATAAAAGTTTTGGTCTTTGCTGTAAAAAAAAACTGATCGAAGTGGTTTTTGGCCTCCTCATTTGAAGGAAAAATTTTGCAAATCAGTTCTGGTACTGATGTACTGTTAACACATCTTCTCCACACATATTGGCTAGTTCATTTCTGGCTTGAACAGCATTTTTACCTTTTATAGCAAAAAAGAAAAAAATGACGAAAATGCTGTTTATTGCTCTCCATATTTAAAAGGGCACCATCCAAAAACTACTGCGAAGAATCAGCTGCACTTTTTTACACTCAAGCCTTGCTATATCAGCTCTTAAAACATAAAATGATTTTGCGGTTTAAGTATAAATTGTGTGCGAAAAATGCAATTAAATCCTTTGTCAGGAAAAAACGAAATTACTTTCCGAACAACCTAATAATTAAAAATACATTTAATGACATTAAAGGACATGATTTACACTGGGACAAAACCATTTAGGACAATAACATTGAACATGCATGCATTAAAATAATACTCAATGACTACATCATGCTTTACGCTCGCTTCCAAGACATGGACTGATTGTTCATGGCAGCGGCCGACAGAGGGCCGAGGAAAACAGTTACGGTTGCAAAGCTTATACACCCACTCTTGCATTTAATATTTTAAAAAAGTATTTTAAAAAATGGCTTTATTAGAAATATTAAATCTCCATTTTTTTTACAATTTAACTGATTGAAATATTCTAAAATTATAAAAGATAATAAATACATTTGGTTAAATGAAACAGTTCTTTCCGAATTGTTTCATAGAAATGCAATAATTTCATTCTCAAATGCTGGATTTGCTAATTCTCTTCCATGCTAACCTTGACATAACGTGTCCGTGTTTACAAACACGAGACTGTTTCTTTCGCGCTACGTGTCCTGCGAATCGTGTGACATCACAGATTACGGAAGGCAGGAAGTCAGCAGGGGGAGGGGAGAGGGGGAGAAAAAGAAAGACCTGACGTCACGAAGGGAAAATTCATCCTAAAAAGTTCCACAATTATTTTTCGACCGTGGAGTTCGAATGCGTTTCAGGCATTTCAAATTGAACGTTTTGGGAAAATAACGGCTTTTCAGGGTCAACAACACCCCCGTATTAGATGTTATCATTTTGTGTTCGCATCAAAACAATGCAAAAGTTAACTTTTGCTTTATTTGAAATTTCAGACACAGAAGATAGCTATGCAAATGAGCTTTAATTTGTTACTTTTTCGAATTCAGGTTAGCGGATCGCATTGTTTTATTCAGAGGATTAAGTTTATTTTATTTATTTCGGAATATTGTTATAGATTTTTTCTGTGGATTGTAACCAGAATTTGATAAATTGCTCTAAAAAAAGGATTTCCCCCCCCCCTATAGGATTAGAAAGAATAGAATCAATGTATGTAGATGTAAACCAATCTGGCCAGTTTGATAGTTACTTGGGTTTATTAAATCTGAGCAGTTACTTTTTATTTGTAAAAGTTTATTTAGTTTATGGGATTGACTTTTATTGCTGTAAAGAAAGTTTTTAAACACAAACAATCCTTTAATCCGATTTTAAGAGAATTTTAAACAATTTCCAACAGCATTTTTTTTTTGTCTACTCATTTTTTTTTCCCCACATGAGAACATGATTTTTTTTTTTTTTTTGTTTAGAGGTTTTTGAAGTCACAAATTGTGTAGGCAACAAGCTGGTGATTTATCGCTTTTGAGGCTTCAATATTTCGTTTTTAGGGTTATTAGAAAATAATGTAGAAGGTTGCCACATTTGTCAATTTATTGCCAGCTGAAGTTACTACTTGATTTCCTAATTATTCCTTCTCGGAATTCTTACGAATTGGCTTAGTTTAAGTCATTAACCAGTTCAAATCGATTTGAAATAATCACGAAACTATCAAATTATGCATACATCATGATTTAGAAAACGTTGTTTTCTTTTTCTTTCCCATTTTAAAATCCAGCGAGCTCCAAAACTTTGTTTGCCTACAAGAGAAATTTAAAATGAAAATTTAAAAAGTATATATATAGTATAATATAGAGTGATAGATACCAGTAGACAGGTCTCGTAATTGTTTCAAACCGGTTTAAACTGGTTAATTACTTTAATCAAGATTAAAAAAATAATAATAATGCTTTCCCATGATAACTTGAAATTTGCAATCTTGGATCTCTTAGATTTTCTTTAATTATCGGAAAGTAAACACTTAATAAATGACATTTTGTAACATAATTGCAATTAAAAGTGCTCTTGCTTGTTGTAATTTTCTTTCATTAAGGTATTTAATTATATGCTAATTGGCTTGGATTCTTATTGAAATATCGCTAAAAATAAACATTTTAAAGGAAAAAGTCCAATCAATATTTAGAAATGAAGTGAAACTAAATAAAAACCAGGAGGAAAAAACTATATAAATTGTGCAATAAGACGATTCAAGGGTTTGCTGCAAAAAGGATGTATCTGCACTTGGTTTGCAGTATCATTTAATGGTTATATTACATAATTTCATGTTTTTCATTTGGTGCCAAAAAGATTAAGTGCCAATCGTTAGTTTTTGCGTTACTCAAAGGTTGGAGCTATTTGTCCCATTGTAATTTAGGATTTTCTGTTTTTTACAGCTTTCTGCAAACTTGAATAACTGGAGCTTTCTTTTTTTTTTGTAACGAACCTTTCAATTCTATTTAAATTAAAAAAGGCCTTCTATATTATATTCATGAAAACATCTGCGAAAATTTCATTTTGATTTCTTAAGGTGATTTGTTGTTGTTGAAATCAGAAGTTTCACAAGGATAAATTACATCAAAAAAGAATGTATAAAATTTTAGTACCCGTTCCTTGAATTCAAAAACAAAATAATTTTGATGCTTAGTTAACGAATCTGTAATTTGATTCTTTCATCGCAGATTACGATGAATTTAAATGTGTTACCATGGTAGCAATATGAGTTATCAGATGTCGGTGCGTTAATTTTATTTAAATTTGATATATATATGTCTAAAGAAACAGTCTGCCAATAATGCCATGTTTGAAACTTCATCCAAAAATGTCATTTCTTTTCATTTTCATTAATTAACTTTCATTAATTTTATTTCCATTCGAAATATATCCTATTCCAACAGAAAAACAACTTCCAATATTATTACATTTGAAAATGCACCAAAAAAAAAAATTTAGTTTCTGTTAACTTTCAGCAATTAAAAAATCGTTTGACTCAATGAATTTCGATATCAAATATAAAAAAAGATGGCTTCAATTAATGGAATTAATTTATGTGATTGTAATGTAAACCTAACTGTTTCATAATTTCACATTTTAGAACTCTTTTTTTTTTTTCTATAATGTTAAGGTTTTGAATTTATCCTTCCTGAATTTCAAAATTAAATTTACTTAATTTTCAATTATGAATTTATTTCATTAATTTTCTTTAACTGATATCTAAACTTACTAGTGAAAAAAATGTAAAGAAATTAGGACATCTACACCAAAATACTATAACGTATTATTTTTAGACTTGATTCAGTTGTCTTCATTTGGTTTGATTGCAATATTCATTGTGTTCTATGGGAGATATTTTAACATTACTTAATTTATAGACCAAAAATGGCTACTGGAAAACCTACTGTGTTTTCAAATATATCAATTAATATTAATAAACAGGAAAATCTATTATTTATGTTAGTTTAATCTTAAAAGATCTAATGAATTGTAAATATCGATCATTCACAATATTACAGTTTGTTGCTATTTTGTTGTTTATGATTGAAGAGTTTGCTGTACAATGGATGTAGCTCCAACTTCGGAAAATTTAGAGTAACATGTGGTAAAAAAATCCTTGTTCATTTGGTGTCATAAAGATGAAACTCCAATCTTAGTTCTCGCGTTACTTAAGAGGTGGAGCTGTCTGTTTCGGTGAAATTTAGAGTTTTCAGACATTTTTTACGGCTTTCAGCAAATTTGAACAGTTAGAGCTAACTCTTTTGTGTTGTAAATTCTTCAATTATTTAAAGAAAAAGCATTACGAAAATTTGTGTTCAGAATTTACTTTCAAAGGTATATTACAATTTGGATAGGAATAAAATCGACATGACTAAGAAATTAAATTTTGTAAATTTTAAAAGAGTAAAAATTGTTTTATGCTCTTATATGCCCAAAATTATGAAAAAAAATTATTTAAATTTCGATAAAATTTAACCAAAAGCCTGTTTAATTTTTTTTTTTTATTACTGAGCATCTGTTATTCAAAAATTACGTGCAAAATTTTTTAGCTTAAGATTTAACAAGTTTTAGAAAATATCTTCATTACAGCTCTTGCAATTTATAATTACTCGGATACAAACTAACATTTTATAGAGGATTAGGATATCAAACTCAAGAATATTAGATATGTAAGGGCACAGGAAGGCAGATTATAAAAAATAAACCACTTAATTTAATTTTCTTGCCAGATCAGTTTAAATCAGTTTTATTTTATTTATTTATTTTAGTAAAAAAGTCATATATAGCCCGATCAAAGGTAATGAACCCTATCTGCTTAAAGGTAAAGAACCTTAAAACAGCATTTCTAAAGTCCCTAAAATATTGGCAAAGGTTTGGGTGTGAGTGTCATGAACCCTCTCCCCTGTTTCGACATGTCTTTGTATTCCCAGGGAAATCGAGAGTTGAGCAGTTTGAGAGTTAAGATGTTTATAAATGCCTCATAATTTTTATACAATATACAGGGTGATTCAAAATGAATATAGCGATTACAAACGGCTATAACTATTTCATGAAAAAAAAAAACGTATCGATAAGATTAACTCATAATGTATCCGGAATTTCAAACTTTTGTATGCATACGTTATAGATGTTCTATGTGACTTCTCTTGGCCACATGGACAATATCTAGGCGGCAGTCCATCTCATGCCATACATTCTGAAGCACGTCAGCAGGCGCTTTATGTTACCTTTGAGTTTTTCAATTGTTTTGGACATGGGAATATTTGGGAAACACATACAATGTGTATGTACTCTCATGGGAAGCAAAGTACGCTTTGGTAATGCGTTTGCGTCGCTGACTGCAGATATGCTTCAGAATGTATGGTGCGAGATGGGCTGACGCCTAGATATTGTCCATGTGGCCAAGATATATCACATAGAGCGCCCATGACGTATGTATACAAAAGTTTGAAGTTCCGGCTACGTTCTGTGCTAATCTTATTGACAAAATCTTTTTCATTAAATATTTATAGCCGTTTGTAATCGATATGTTCATTTTTAATTACCCTGTATGTCTATGTTTCATAATATCTAAAAGAAGTCACATA
This sequence comes from Argiope trifasciata, assembly GCA_026543055.1. Taxonomy (NCBI): domain Eukaryota; kingdom Metazoa; phylum Arthropoda; class Arachnida; order Araneae; family Araneidae; genus Argiope; species Argiope trifasciata. Next base: position 476,097 of record JAPMOQ010058285.1, on the reverse strand, counting down.
GAACATTATGACGTAAGCATACAAAATTTTGAAGTTCCAGCTACAATCTGTGTCAATCTCATCTTTAAATTCTTTTTCATTAAGCAGTTTCACCCGTTTGTAATTGCTATATTCATTTTTAATTATCCTGTACATCTATGTTTTATAATATATAAAAGAAAACTGAAATTTATCAAATAAATATTAAAATCTCCTCATTAAAGCTCTAAACAATGGTCTAGGAAAGTATTTATGCAATGAAAAATATTTAACAAACGCAAACTATGCACTTTTTTTCTTTCTTTTTGAGATAAAGAATCTTTTTTACTCTGTGAAATCATTAGCGTGTAAGCAGAGCGTAGTAAATTACCTAAGCTCAGAAAACTCATCCAAAAATATTTGTAGAAAATTAATTAGCAGTAACCAATCTTCTACAAACAAACAGTCGTTAAGTTTTAATCCCTTTCATTCAAGAGTTACTAATGATACTCACGGTTATTTGCATTTCATAAATCATAGGCTGCAAGTTATGATTTCATTAGAAGCTGTCCGAGTAGGATTAATAAGGATGTATCATTTCTGTTTCAAAATTAGATCTGAATTGATTTTTAATGAGAGTTTTGATCATCAGAGAGGAAATAAGAGATTTATAAAATTCAATTATCTTACATTTGGAAGAAAACAAACAAAAAAAGAATGTACCGATAAACAAACAGATTAGTAAAATCTGGTTCTAAGATTTGGTTCATCCATTTGCTATCTAATACAAATATATCTACATTATGTCTTGATTACATTATATGTCTAGATCGATGTTCGCAATTCAGAAACAGTAATATATTTTTTTATTTAATTCAATTCCTACTTAGGTCAACAAAGAAAATTTTTATTTTAGCTACTTTTCATTAAATAATTATCAAAAAATTATTGATTTTCACAAGAGTTGAACTCGTTTCTATACCTTCACATGAAAAATGCTAAATCCTTGCGTTTTACCGATTGAGTAACTACCTGTTGATTTCAATTTTCATTACCAACTACTAAAACTCTATTTAAAGTATTAAAAATTAATTTAATTTAGTTCATGAATTAATATTTAAAGAAAACTGTATTAACATCGTCATGCCCTACAAGTTTAAAAAAACGTATTTCAACCTGAATGGATGGATAAAAAGTATTTTATTAACGATTGGAGATTTGAGTAAGACATATGAATAAATATATATAGGTACATATATATATATATTAGTAGGAATAGAAAAATTCATCAATAAATAAGCAGACATGTAAAATTTTGTTCTAAGATTTGGCGTATCCATTTGCTATTTAATACAAATAAGTCTAGATTATATGATTTCTAGATCAATGTTCGATCTACAAAAATAAAATAAAATAATCCGATTTCCAATATCGTTTTTCGTTATTTGTTGTAACTTTAGGTTTATCATTATTATTACGTTTTTCTCAAGATCATTTTATTGCTATTCATTTTCGCTATTATTCTGTCGAATCCATTCGTTTTCTCAGTGCTATTGCATCATCATTAATTTTTTATCATTAATTATTATTATTATTAGCATCATTAACTATTTAAATTTTTTTATCGTCATTAATTTATTATTATTATATTAACGTTGTAACAAATGTAGTTTTAAAAGGAATAAAATAATTTTAAACATTTTAATACTTTCAAGATTAAAGAATAACATTTTACCATCGCGTAGACTAATCAAGATAAAATTAAGCCAATAAGATGTATCAGTCATATCAAATAGATTTAAATCTTGGTCTAAAGACTTTTTAAAAATTATTTAGGTGCATCGTTTACAACAAAAGGCTTAACTATTTTTTTAAATGGTACAAATTGTCGTTAGATATTACGTTCCAACACCATGATGTAATTCAGAACTTTTATAGCAAAAAATAAACACATTAATTCATTAAACTGATTAGCGCGTTTATACAGTAAAAGATCAATTGATGTCCAGACCTCGGAAATGGCCCGATACACTGTTGGAATTTTAAACCCAAGAAACATTTGAAGTTTTCCAATAAATCCAAAAGAAAATCGAAAAATATAATTTGTGAATATCAATATTTTGATGAAAAGCGTCAAAAATCGAAGAACCTGTTACATTTAAATGCTATCTATGCATTCTAGGAAACAAAGACGACGCAAAATACTTGTGCCGAGAATATTATTTGAAGCCTTATTCCTCACATATCAGAAGAATCCTATTCAAATTTTGTTTATAAATCCAAAAAACTGATATCCACCCGTAGTAAGTTTTAAATTATTTCACGCACAAATTACCTTTAAACATTTAAGAAATATTTTATTAATTGTCAGGTAGGTGAGATAGAATTTATTTCTTATATCAAATTGCGTTTATGACCTTGTAAAGAGTATTATATGAATGATTAATTTTTTAGCCTGTTTCGCGTCGAGCATTTACTGTATTTCGAATGTTAGATGAAAATATGTTTTCCGTAAATTTTGATTTTGTTAATAGTTTGTTCTATTCACAAAATTAAAAGGTAAACAGTTGATGATTATTAACTCTTATGCTGTCCTTTCCTTTCCTCGAAAATTTCTGTTTTTCCTCTGTTTTTGGCCGCATTAAAGCAAATAAAAATTCAAATAAGTAAACATTTGTAAAGCGTTTTAAATGTTTTAAAATGTAGAAGAACGCTTGAAGCACGTTAGGGGCCATGCAAAAGTTTCACTTGACTGATACAAAGTTACGGAAACAAAAAGTTATAGATATTTATTATAATAAAAATTAATCATTTTGCGACGAAAAAACATTCATTCCAATACAGAATTAATTGGCTAGTAAAATAAAAAAGGAATAATACAAACAGTTAGTGTGTTAAATTTAATGAATTTGAGGGGGAAAAAATCTACATTCAATTAACGCAAAATTAAGGTGTACATACTACACACTAGGTTTTTTTTAATTTTGACTTTAATTATTTTTTCACAGTAAGTCATTAATATATGTTTAAACTCATTTCAGTAAGAAAACACTATTTTGCACTAATTATTAATTAATATTTAATGAGCTAATTAGTATATTTTTAAAACATATCTTAAATTCTAATTTGGATAGACACGCAATTCTAGTTGTGTAACCGTCACCGTTTTCCTCGGCCCTCCAGCGGGGGCTCCATGAATCAGTCTGTCTCGGAAGCGAACGTAAAGCCTGAGGTAGTTCCCGAGTATTATTTTAATGCATATATGTTAAACGTTATTGTCCTAATTAGTTTTGTCCCCTTGTAAATCATGTCCTTTAATGCCATTAAATGTGTTTTAACTTAATTGGCACGATTTATTGATTTTAATAATCTACCCTTACAGGGTCAAAATTTGGCGCCCTTTCGGTCACAGTAGGAAACTATGTCTAATATTAGCTTTATGTGGTCTGCCTCAATCAAGTTATAAAATATAGTTTTTCTTTCTTTTTTTCTGTAATAATTTTTTCATTAACGATTAATAGAAAATGCTAGATTTTTTCTATAATTTTAACTTTTAAATAGCTACTAAAAATTTATTTCTATAAAAACATCTACTGTTTCATACGGATTATTTTGATATATAAATAAATGTATTTGATTAATTTCTTTGTTGAGTTATGATTGTTTGAACTAAGCAACATAGGGGGAAAAAACTTTCTTCATAAAATGAGTTAAAAAAAAACCTAGAGTTTTTAGAGAAAGTATCTCTAGAAAAATCCCTATAACTCGAGAAATCTTCAGAATACTGACAACATCTTGGTATCGTGTGAAAGCTAAAGGATCAGAGAATATTTTGAAACAATAAAAAAATTGATATTTTGTATGATTTTCAAAGTTTTAAGTATGTACAAACACCATAAAATAAGGAAAAAAAAACGAATTAAAATACTCTATTTTTATAATTTATTTATTTCTCCTGTTAGTTAATTTTATTCAAAATTCAAACAAGCCATCACTATTTGTTGGGTGGTTTTTAACTTTTATTAAAGGAAATCATTTGTCCTTAATTTGAATAAAATACTAATTCAGGTTGCGTTAATTAATATTAAATACTTTATTAGCATCTTTGACGTCGGAAACATTCACTTATGTTATTGAAGGAACTTCTCGTTCTTTCAATTCGTTTAGCAGGAACTTTTCAACTCCTTGTAAATCTTCAAAATATTGTGTAACTGTAGAACAATTTAAAACTCTTTATAATTCAAAGACACATTTTTGAAGAAATTTCCTTCATTGTCCATCAAGATTTTTATTTCCCTGTATACGAAGTTGCAAAGAGAAAGTATTGTAATAGTCAAAAATTCGTATTCGGGATTCAGAAAAACAAGTTTTTGGGAATTATGTATGTGTGGTTATGATTACGATAGCTGAAAAATGTTTTGGGCTTAGCGAATGAATTCGGTATTTGGGCTTAACACTAAATTGGTAGATTTCTATCAAATTAAGATCAAAATTCAGTTAAAGGAAGTTGTCTGTCCGACTAACAATTATTTTCGGGTTATTTATTGACTTGGTACTATAAAACTATTAATAAACATATTATTAAACTTTGGGTCACTAAACTACAAAACGAAGCGAGTTGGATGGATAAAATTTGATTCAGAAATTTAGTATCTAAACTATTGATATGTTCCAGACTTGAAACCAAGTCCGCCAAAAGCTTGACCGTTTATCTATCTGTATTTTGAAGAACATGCAAAAACGATGACTCAAAAATTTCAACTTCTTAAACAAAGTTTGGAGTCCAATTTTGTTACTACATTGAATAATTCTATGTAGGATTATATTTTAAATGAATTGAAAAAATCGTATCCAAAATATATGTTTGATTTTCTGTTATTTGTATAAAAAAAACTTCCCAGCGATAAATTGCCTAAGATCGCATTTTAATACGCTCTCTCATAACTATTCACCAAGGACATGAAGCTAACAGGTACAAACTAAATAGATGTAAATACGTGTGTAAATATGCATAACTAAATACATTTATTGGGAAGTATGCGAGGAAATTTGAAGCGTGCGTTTCTTCTCACTGTTTTTCCAAATGAAGAATCTCCCTTTCATCCATTTCAAACACCAAAGAAAGTTTCCTTTTGAAATGATTTCTTTTAGATATATTTAATTGATGTTTCAGCATTTGATCAGTGTTGGTTTGGTTTTCATTATTATTATTATTATTATTTTGGCGCAAGAGTCATATTTGGAAAAATTGCGCCAAGCAAATGGTAAAATTATGGACCAAACTATAAAAGCGCACATATCAAAATATAAAAGGAAAAAAAAAATATCATTATAAAAATGCAATGAATGACTGCTCCAGAATTTATAATAATACCAAATTTAAATAAAACAAAGATGAATATAAAATATTATATTGAAGCAACGTAAAGGGTCAAACGTGAACTGAAATGTAAAGGTTCTAAATACAATTATAAATTCGATACCTGTATACAATGGCTTATAGAGTTATGAAAGTGATAGTTAAAACTTTGATTTAAGTTGGTCGAAACTTCATTTTAAATAAATCTTTTGTCAGTAAAAAAACTCAAATATCGACTGTATTCGCGAAAGATTTTAGTACAATTATAAAAGCTTATGGTATTAAAGATTTAAAAGTTTTAGGGTGGAATTTCTATCCCAACATGTCTTGTAAAGTTAACACATAAAAGTCGGGAATCTTGGCGAAAGTATGCTAGGATCAAATCGTAGTACCAAGACTCCCGCCTTTAATGTGTTAATGACGATGATTTAAAAAAGTGTAAACTGAAGGAATTAAAAGATGGGTGTTTAAAATGTGATGTATAGTAAATTCCAAACGGCATGTGGGTCATTTCGATACCACCTCGCCAAAAATGAGATGTTTATACGTATAGCGAGTATACCCTGGCGAGTCAACCTAACGTATAGGGTGTTTGGGCGACAGTCCAATATTTGAAGAGTGTGGAAGAATTATTAATACTTTGGCAAAGTGAAGGTGGTCACAGAGAATAACCATTCAATAAGTCGTAATGGTATATTCATGAAGCAAATGTTGATTAAGGTATCCGACTACGTTCGAAGGAAAAAATTAAAAAAAAAAAAGGATTTTTAAAAATTATGTAGGATTTTTAGATGTATTATTAATTACAAATACTATAAATACAAAAAACATTTGAAAATATAGTTTGAAAAATGGGAAAATTTATAGTAAATTTTAATGAAATTTAACCAAAACGGTTAACACATGTCACAAAACTGTGATGCAGCAATCCTATTTTTCTCTGTGCACAAGTTATGGAATATAATGATGAATGATATGAACCAAAATGTAAGAAAATATATGAGATGCAAAGAAGTTATGGGTAAAAATATACGTATATAATGCATTTTTTCCATAAATTCACAACTTAATTTTTCTGAAAACACCTATAAATGAAAAAGTATTTCACCTACAATAAAACTTTTCGTTCATTTCATTACCCCTATTATTTAAAACTCACGCTGAAATTTTTATGTAAATATCTCTATTACTTTTTAAAATATCATGCTAATTTTCATTAAAATTCTCAACCATTAAAGTTTTGAGAAAACTGATGTTAAAGACAAATTTTAGATGAAAAATATGTGACCCTCATTGATAGGATAGTCCTTTTTTTCCTAGATAAGATAAACTGTTTTGAAAAGATGAAAGTCTGAGTTACAATAAAAAACAATTTTAAAAAAAATGGCCGATGTGGTTGATAACCACTGTTTTTAACGTAGCCGGATATCTTAAAGGAGAAATGGGAGGGGATTGAATCAAAATGGTTTGAATCATACGCTATAAAATTTGGACAAGCCTATCCTAAAGGTTAATAAATTTAGAATTAAAAATTTTGAGACAATTTCAAAATATTGAGTTTTTATAATAAAACGTTTATATCAACTTAGAAAAAGATGTAATGAAAATAAGTATAAAATTAGAACACCTTCCCTTTCGTTAAATAGAGAATTCGATCCTACATATTTAATCAGACAAAAAATATATGAAAATAAATAAATAAATATTCATATTGTAGAGAACTTCCTTCCCTTATTGCTAAGGATTATTCGTAACTCCTATAAATGGATGTTTGACTTATAGAGTTGAATGTATAGTTAAAACTTTGATGATCGTTGGTATCCAAACTTAATTTTCGATAAATCTTCTGTCAATTAAAAAACAACAACCAAATATCTATTATATTTCTGAAAGATATTAAAAGAATATTTTCATATATATAGCAGAAGTAATTAATAAACGGCATTAAGTTATCAGAATATAAAGCAAGCATCATCGATATATTTAGAAGTCCGTGCAAATACATTGTAGATAGTTAAAAATATAAATAAAAGTAAAACTTGTAAAACAATTGAATTAAAAAAACCTATAAAATAGTAAATAATACAAAAGTTTTCCTAAACAAATATCGCCAATTAGCAAGTAAAAATAAAGCTATTTGGCTAAGATTACAACACTATTATGCGTACTTCATTTTGTAGCCAATGAAAAGATTTAAAAAAAAAATAACTAATATCTAAAGAATCAGATTGCAATCATTGAATTTCTATGATACAAGATCAAATATGGACAAGCCTATCTTAAATATTAACAGATCTAAAATTAAAATTTTAAAAACGGCTTAAAGACACCGAAGTTTTATAGTTGAGTATCTGTATCAGGAAGAAGGAGATGAAATGAGAAAAGGGAAAAACTAGAAATTCCTCCTTTTGTTAAATAATGAATTTCCGTGCTAGGTATTTTTTAGTACGCAAAATAAATGAATAAATAAATATTTATATTGTAAGTATTTATTATTTGCTCACTATTAATTGCAAAAAGAAAAATAATAATACAACGTATTCAATTTTATTTGTATATAGTTCGGGTAACAATTATGAAAACCTAAATCATCAAAAACAAAATTCCCCATAAAAAAACTTTTTCTTGTTTTCGAAACATTTTTAATGACATTCAGATGCCTTTACTTCATTTTAATGAAATATAATAATTTATCAGATATTAATGGATAATTTATTATGGATATTTTACCATAAAATGTACCCATATATTTACAATGTTCTAACTCTTATTAAAGTAACTAAAGCAAGACAGTTCGATATTTCAATATGTTCACACTCTTATTAAGTTACACTTCAATATTACGAAAAAACATTCTTGGAGTATTATAATTTTTTCTTATTTCTAAAATAATGTTTGCATTTCAGCATAAAACCGGCAAATTAAATGGATTCGATTTATATATATATATATATATATATATATATATATATATATATATATATATATATATTCAAATTATAAATACTATTTTTTAAAAGACTACAAGCACATATACAAAATCTAAAAATTCATAATATTCTGATATTTCAGTTATACTACAGAAAAATAAATCGAATATTCATTATTTAATTTTCAGATTCACAATTAAATTTTTATAAAACACTAGTATCCCCAGTATAATTTGTTAAAAATACATAAAATATCTTTATATATTTCAATCTATCGTTACTATTTCAGAATGAAAAATATATCTGTTCACAATTTTATTAAGTTAAACTTCAATGTCACGAAAAAACATACTTGGAATATTATAATTTTCTCTTATTTCTAAAATAATGCCTACATTTCAGTATAAAACCGGCAAATTGAATGGATTCGACAGGGTTTTTTTTTTTTTTTTTTTTTTTTCAAATTTTCTATATTTTTTAAAAGACTATATGCACATATACAAAATCTAAAAATTCATAATATTCTGATATTTCAGTTATACTACAGAAAAATAAAACAAACATTAATTAATTAATTTCCCGAATCGCAATTAAATTTTTACAAAAAAAACTATAGTATTCCTTATCAATCAAAATAATTTGTTTAAAATATACAAAATATCTGTATATATTCCAATCTATAGTTACGATTTCCGAATAAAAAAGAAATGTATCTGCTATATTTATTTCCATAATTAAAATTAATTTGATTATCTTGTAAGCGAAATAAACTTATTACACCATAATTTTTATAAGACATGGACGTTTAGCCGTACACAGAACGTTTCCATATGCCGGGAACCATACCGTTCCATGCGGCTGCGTTTTTCGAATTCGGTTCCCCGGTTCCGTCGTCCCCTCAGCAGCCGTGGGGGGCCACTTTTCACACAAAAGCCAACAATAGTACAACTCCGACCATATTTACACCAAAAAATGAGCTTTAAGTAAAACAAGTACGTTGTCTTACCTGGCAGCTGATGAGAGGTATTCCGTTAGTGTTCGATGGAACGCAGCTGTGCGGAAATATAATGCTGGAAGAAGTCAAAAATTCTACTCCTGATCTTCAACTGAGTTCACGCATCAGACAACACAGCCATCCCTTCCTCTTTCCGTGAGCATCGCATCCCTTCCAGCGGAGAACGGAAAAGCGTGACTGGAATCGCATGTGGCTCCATCTCTCGGTGATGGTCGGTGTGATGCCCTAAGGGTGTTTTGGTTTTTTTAAATGAAATGCTAGCTGCAGGGAAAGAACAAAAGATGAGGTGGTTTTGGTAAAAGAATTTTGATAATTAGGAAGCAAAATAAATTATTCATTCTGAATCTAATGTTAATTATTTTCATTTTCATTGTAATGTTGTGGCAAATGGGGATTTGAAAAAACGTTAGAATAATTTATTTTATTTTTTATATATAATTCTTTAAAACACTATACAAGTGAAGATGACAATATATAATCACTAACTAGTTTGAACGTGCATTTCTTTTCGTATTTTTTAACACTTTTTTTATTGTTTACAGGCATCCGTCAGGTTTATTTCTGTAAGATTTGACCAAGCGATTTCTCTATATTAAAGTTTGCATTCATAATTTTCATCCCCTTCTATTTAAATTATCTTTGCTCAAATGAAATTAAACATCTTTTTAAATCATTTACTGCCATTTACGAGATATCTCGTTGGAAATTGCTGTAAGCGTTTGTAAATTTCTCTGCGAGTGATTGGGTTAATAGGATACTCCTAGAATTTATTCATTTTGTCCTTGAGTTGAATAACTGAATTTTTAATCCGAATCAAACTTCATGCGATGTTTATTCAAGTAATAAAGAGTTCTAATACATGTATTTTCAGTATTTAATTTGGAACTCCCTTCATCTGAATCACAACATCGATTTGATGTGTACCAAACAATTCAAGTAGCTTCAGGAAATTAACCACACTGGAGTAGGATAATTTGGATTTTTAAGAGCAGAGATTTTAATGAATTTTGGCTGAATGAAAGTGTTTACTTTCTTAAAGAAAGTACAAAATAAAAAAGTCTTTCACAGAATTTTAAGTCTTCTTTTTAGAATTTCACAATATTGCAAATTGGCGCCTTTTCAAAATAGAATCTTGCAAACCACCTTCTGTCAACTCTGATAGTATTAGGCGAGCTTTTGATGAACAATAGCCCAAACTGGTCCTGCTGCATTAAACATTAGGTAATTGTGTTATACAAGATTAATTTTAGTGGTTATATAATTATTTTTAAAAAAAATCCTGTCATTTTCAATATATTTTTCAAATAAAAATACCATAATGCACAATTAAAATGATATATATATAAGTGTATACATATACTTGTATTTTATTTGTTGGTTTTAAAATTATTTGATATATATATTCATTTTAATTTATAAATTTTAAAGCAGTTTTTAGAAGTCAGTTAATCATCTAATCATTCATTTATAAATAATTATCAGACCAGTTTATATATAAGTAACTGACCGGTTTATAATAAACAATTATAATAAGTAACTGACCGGTTTATAATAAGTAATTATAATAAGTATCAGACCAGTTTATAATAAGTAATTATTATTTACCAAATCCTTTCTGTGTATAATACTAACCAACAATTTAATTTTACTTGTGATACTAGTAATATTTAAAGTGATACTAGTGATATTTATATGATACTAGTGATTTTAAACAATAGAATATTATAATCACCAAAGTTTCCAGGCTTTGGAAATATGAACATGTCTGATTTCTTTTTAAAGAGAGAGAAACAACTTAAAAAGAACGACTATTACAACAGTGCAAATTTCTGCTACTGAGCATGCGCGTTAATAAAATATACTCCTTCCAATGAGTGATTTGGGAAGAAGGCTAGTGATTTCTTTCCTGGTAATGGAGAAGATTTCCGCATATCCTGAAATGAATATTAAATTTCTTTTAAATGGTTATTAAATTAAAAATATAGCACTATCAATTATTTCCTAAATAATTTTCAAGATTAACTTAACATGTGCAGTTATTTTGTCCTTATATTTTTATGATTTCTATATTAATCAGATGTGTTTGAGCAAATTTTGACAAACCAAATGTATTACAAAAAACTATAGAAAATATTTATTTTGAAATTCAAATTTTATATAAAATTAATTAAGGTATCAGATTACACCCGGAGAAAAAATTTTGAAAAAATAGTTTTTTAAAAAACCATTTATGGTTTTTATATGTATTATCAATAATAAACCCTATGAATACAAAAACAATTATTTTAAAATATATTTTGAGAAATGGGACAATTTGTGGTAAATTTTAATGGAATTTAACCAAAACGGTAAACTTCTTCAGAAAATTGTAATGCAGCAATGCTATTTTTCTTTACTCACAAGTTATAGAATATAATGATGAGTGAAATGAACCAAAATCTGAGAAACATTTTCAGATGCAAAGAAGTTACGGAAAAAAATATACGTATATATGCATTTTTTTTCTTAAATTCCTTACTTAATTTTTCTAAAAACATCTATATATGGAAAAGTATTTCACCAACAATAAAACTTTTGGTTTATTTTACTACCCATATTATTTAAAACACAAGGTGAATTTTTTATGTCAATACCTCAGTTAGTTTTGGGGATATTATGTTAACGGTAGAGTAATTTTATGAAGATTTAAAATTTTGAGAAAACAGAAGTGAAAGACAAATTTTGGCTGAAAAATCTGTGACCCTGGATGATAGGTCAGACCTTTCTTTTCCTAGAAAAGATAAATTGTTTTGGGAAAATACAAGTCTGAACTACAAGAAATAATAATTAAAAAAATCACTAGTGTGGTCGATAAACAATGTTTATAACGTAGTCGGATACCTTAAACATTCGGAATTGCTTAATCATAGTGTTCTGGTCAAAAGTTACTTCTGCAAACGATTAAAATAGCTATTTAATTTCATAACTTAATAAATTATTCAAAATCGATCAAAATGTCATCTACTCTGAAAATTATCCTTTTACAATATTGTTTAACATCCTTATAGCTCTAATATAAAAACCACTACGTGTTTATAATAATTAATGTCTTTATTTATGGATATTTACCGGAATCAAACGTACTATTTATAAATCTCATGTCATAATCCGAAATATCCAGAAGAAAAATAGTTTCGCATGTGATTGTAGTTAAAAGGACAAACGTGATTCGACTGAGCAAATTATTAAACTGACAAAAGAAAATAACTAAAACATAAAAAAGGTTAGATCAATCTATTATCGAAAGATCTTTTCTTTCTCCAGATCTATTATTTGAGGCATGAATATTTAATTTTCATTGGTTTCATTGCCATTTTTAAAAAACCGGTTCTGGAGCTGGGAATTTCTATTGAACCGTATAACGAAAAGGGGAACTTGAAAGCTTCCTTTCAAGTTTGAGTTTTCAAACAAAATCGTCTTAATGAGCTCTTGAATTTGCATATTATACATTTTAATCACGTTAACACGATTTTTACGCATGCCCTTTTTCTCACAACATTGATTGTTAAGAGATTAAAAATTGTTCACGTCGGTCAAGCATCATTATGCACAATCAATTGTGGTTCCGTGCTTTAGGAAGACTGGATAATTGCAATCATAAAAGAAAATGGCCTTTTTTTTTTCTGGTAAAAAAGAATGAAAATCGTTCATTAATCGCTGGGGATCAAATACATCAAGAGTATTGTAAATAAGAGGCGTCAGATTTGATGGTCATGATTAATCACATTATTTATCTGACATTTAAGGCAGGTCTAATTAAAGCATGGATAGAAAAAATTAACAAAGTGATCAAGTCCTATCGAAATCAATTGGAATGCCTTTTCCTTTGGCATTCTAATATATCTGCACAATGTAACGAGTTTCATGTTTTTTATCCCCCCCCCCTCCCTTTCATAGAACTCAAGTTCAAGCCATGTTCAAGGGATAGGGGAAAGAGGGGTGCAGTAGCTTTTGCCAGCAAAGACCCCTGAACACCCAAGGGCAGAAGTCTCACTTGAGCTCACATGAAGATGAATATCACTCATTCGTGTGCAAAAACCCTCCTTAAAGGGATGAGGGGGACTCTTTCTCACTGATAGAGATCAATCATGCCTAGGTGTTCCAGGTCTGGAAACAAGGAAGCCCAGATCACGGGGAACAAGCATCGTTACTATACCAGACGCTGACGCATGTTTCAGGTTTAGCTGCTAAAATCCTTATCACACGGTGAAATTTCGTCAGCACTTTTCCGTTTCTACCCTCAAGAACCGGTCAAGCAAGTTTCATAATCGACAACTTTTTCTAACCAGCTCAAAAATGTTGTCGGAAATATTGTCCGTAAAGGACATTCAACCAATCATGTGAAACTTTGCAGTGACATCACTTTCGTTGTCGCTTGCTGATGGAAAGTGCAGACGATATTTTGCCGTGTGATAAGGCCTTTACTATTGTAAAGAATAAAACCTGCTTTGGAATTGGAGGTCTAGCGTAATAAATGACTCTGAAAATAAATATCTGAGCCTTCCTTGAGCCCAAAGCTTTCCTCAAGGTTCACAACTTTTATATGGGAGCTGCCAGGGCATAATGCTTAAACAAGAGAATATGCAAGAATATTTTGGAGAAATCATTTGGCAATCAAGATAGTGTAAGATACTTAGCTTCATCACGATTTCGAAATAGAATGTTTTTCCTTTATATGCTTCATGTTTGGAAAAAATGCGCCTTATTCACAAAAACTATTTATACTTTCTCATATAGTCATATCATATCACTGACTTTCCGCCCCGCTCGAAAGCGCATGGATAAAAAACTGAATGACCAGAACGCCGTTATAGCAACACTGACGAGAATTATGTTTGAGTCCTAAGAGCCAACACCAGCCTCGGCACAGTCTTTCCCTTAGGAAGTAAGTCTCGTTATCGGTGGGAGAGACTAGACTTTCACCTTTTTATATATCCACTAAAGCGGTGGTTACACCACCTGCACCCGTCTGCAGACGAGGCACGAATTCCACCTTCGACCCCTCTTTCGGTTTTCTGGGCTCCTTGGATGCCTTAGATTTTAATTTAAGTAAGAAAATTCTGTCATATTCTATATTTGAGAAAACAGCATCTAAAGATGTAAAATAGCATTAAAATGTATGCAAATATAAAAATGAGTATTATTTCCCAAAAACTCGACGTGGAAACAAAAGTCTAAAGATTTATTGAGAATTTGTTCAAATATTAAAAATATTAAATTTTAACAAATTTCATAGTTTCGAGGGGGGGATCGACTTTTCAAAAGTGCTACTTTAAGATATGTTCCAGAATTTTTTTTCTTTGAGTTGCCAGAACCGTTTATTCACTCATATTCAAAAAATAAATAAATAAAAAATAACTATAAAATTTTAGAACATTATGCTTGATTTTTTTTTCTAAATTCTTTGACTAATTAATGCATTTTTAAGATTTATTGTTTGAGTAATGATTCATAATTCAAGAGACCTGCAAATTTTGAATTAGATTAAAAAAAAAAAAATTAAGAATCGTTTTTTCTTCTTTTTTTCATGAATGAGATTCAAAACAATTCTCTTCATATTTGTTACTTAAAAAATTCTTACTCAAATACTAAATTAAAAATTGGTAAAGAATATCCGGCATTCTCAAAACTTCATCAGCATCTGAATGTATTTTGAATTACAAGGAAGATCAAACATCAATTGCTATATGCAAGAGCAAACCTGCAAAAACAATATCTTAGATTGTTTTCATAGAAAGTTGTTATGTTAAATGGTAAAGAAAGAATCTTTAGCAGTATCCTAAACGTATTTCTGCCCTTCCCTCAGAATTCCAGAAATAGCAGAAATACCCAAATATTCTCCTTCCTTCGGGCGTGTGAAGAAGATCCCCCTTTTCTTTAACCCCCAGCAACAATGACTGACACACAAAGAAGCACCTGTGCACTCGCGAACAAAGGGACCATTGCCCCCCTAAGTTTTCGGGGAACTGAGAAAACTAGTCCAGAAAATTCCATTTCTTAAGAGGCGATTGAGTAACCGATGATAAAGTACTAGATACAACTTGTTGCTCATTTTTTTTTTATCTCACTTGAGTAGAGGGATTAACATTCCGAATAAGGCATTTTGGGGTCCCAGAGAAATGTCGCAATTTTAATAATTAGCATATTTGCCGTGCGAGCCAGTTTGCTCTAAATCAGAGATTCCAAACCTTTTTTGAACCGGCGCCACCTTTTCTAATGAACATTTCAATATCGCACCCTCCCCTCCCACTCCAGATAAATTAGAGCGTACATAATGCATGGTGAAAACAAGAATTAAATAAAAATTCTAAAAGATAGAATATTGTTGGAATTAAAACGCTACTGAATTTCTTCTTTATTTCAAAATTGTAGGAATAAAAATTTTAGCTTACCTGTCATAAGGACAGGCAGGGATTTTGATGATACGAATTCATTCATAATTAACTATTGCTTTCTAAATAAATTAACTGACAGTTTCAGAGAACCATCAAAACGCATACTTAATTACATTAAAAAGTATTTTTATTAAAATATAAAGACATCAAATTTCTAACTTTACTAATAAGAAGGCTGATGCATTTTAAGGAACTTGTTAATATCAGGCTCGATTTCACTTAAAAACAATCGTAAGTCGCCGCGTTTAGTAATATGGAGCCGATTTCTCTTTTTCGATACCAATGTTGTATCAGCATTAAATCCACATTCTGCTGAGTATGAAGATGGGAATGCTATCGGACGTCGTTGAACAATCGACCCTAATCCTGCATGCAGTTGCGAAATCGAATTCTGCAGCCAAAATTCTAGGTAGCCATTCTTGAATTTAATTTTTAGATCCTAAATTGTCATCAGTTCTTCTAACTGAGGTGATCCTGTTATGTTGACATTGGAAAAGGGATCCAAAACCCAGTCTGGTATGTCCATGCTTAAAATGTCCTGGAATCGCTCCTTGAAGTTATTGTACACTATATTTGGTTAATGCTCTAACGCCCCTTCGTGCCATATCAACGCCCCCTCATTTTCTCTGGATCTTTTACCGCCCCCTGAAAGCTTCAAACGCCCACAAGGGGGCGTTATCGCCCAAATTGGGAACCTATGCTCTAGTTATTAATATAATTAATTTAGATTCCATCTCATATTGGAACCGGAATTGGAACTGGAACTATTGGAACTCCATGATATCGAAAAAAGTTTGATTAAGGTACCCGACTACGTTATAAAAACTATTTATCGACCACATTGGCGAATTTTTTAAAAGTTGTTATTTCTTGAAGTTCAGGTTTTCCTCTTTCCAAAACGGTTTAACTTTTTTTAGGAAAAGGAAGGCCTCACCTATCATCCAAGAGAATTTTAAGAATAATATATTTTATCCAGCTAAAATTTGTCTTTCACTTTAGTTTTCTGAAAACTTTAATTTTCGAAAACATTCTTCACATTTAACATGATATTCCCAAAACTAATCGAAGTATTTACATACAAATTTCAGCTCATATTTTAAATAACATGGGTAATGGAATGAACCAAAGGTTTTGTTACTGGTGAAATACTTTTTCATTTATAAGTGTTTTTAGAAAAAATAAGTAGCATATTTATGGAAAAAATATATATACAATTATATATTTATACTCATCACTTCTTTGCATCCTAAAATGGTTCTTCGATCTTGGTTCATTTCATTCATTATTGTATTCCATAACTAGTGTATAAGGAAAAATAGGATTGTTGCATTACAATGCTGAGTAGAGTGTTAACCGTTTTAGTTAAATTTCATTCGAATTTACGACAAATTTCCCTATTTCTCAAATTATATTAAATTTTCAAATAAAGTTTTTGTAATTATAATGTTTTGCATAATAATTGACAATACATCTAAAGGCCATAGTTTTAAAAAGTTTTTAGAAAATCCAATTTTTCAAAAATATTCCGTCGAATACCTTAAAACGAACATAGACCTTCTAAGCCAGAACACAACTTCTTCCTCTTTTATTCTTTTCGAATTCAGAATTCGTTTTCACAAAAATTGTTTGAAAAATAATAACCAGGAAATTACAGAATAAAATGATTCATTCTTTCAGAACAAATAGCTCTTATTGCTTCTTGAGGAATACCACTTTTCTGAGTTCTGATTAAAAAAATTATTTACAATAAAATACGATGCTACTTAATAAATTAAATATACATGAACTAATCAAAACTTTAAAAGAAACAAAAGTTGGTGTTGCCACCACTTTTTAAAATATAAATACTAATAAATAAAGGAACAAAAATCGTTCGGAGAATCGGAGAGTCGCCACATATTCGGCTTCACACTTCAACGAACCTTTTACATTAATTAACACATTAATGGCAATTTATTTTAATTTAATGAATTTATCTGGTGTAGTCCTCGCTATCTGACCATAATCAAAATATTAATGGAAATTTAGTTTTATTTATTTTAATAAATTTATCGGGTGTCGTTTCCGGCGTCCTGGCATAGGGGTAGCGTGTCTTCCCCGTGATCTGGGCGTCAGGGTTCGAGTCCCGGTTCGGGCATGGTTGTTCTATCTTCTATCGGTGAGATATATGGATATACCCTCCTGTAAAAAGGGCTTGTGCAAGCGAATGTATGTGTGTGTCACCTTCATTTGGGCTACAAGTCAGACTTCTGCCCTCTGTGTGTTCAGAGGTCTTTACCCTCAGAAGCTACTGCACCCCCTTTCCTTGGAAACACGGACAAGACATCATCATCATCACCGAGTTTCGTCATCTGACCGTGATTCAAAACTTCAAGGTCAGTCCCAAAATAGCCCTTTTATTATTTTAAAACGGGACGTTAATATATCTAATAAATGTATGAAAATATATCTTTTTATCTATTTATGACTAATTAATATCATATGTAATAAGAAGGAAAATATAAATAAAATAAATTCTTGAAATGTCACTATAATTATTTATTAATGATATTTTTAAATTAAATTCTTCATTCGCAACATTGGAAATACCAGAACAATTTGCTTCAGAAGGATAAGTGCTCATTTTTATTAAATGACGATAGGAATGACGCATGCATTACCTCTCACTTGTTTATCGCAGGCATCCTAAACAAATATAAACAATGATCGCATACGTATACCAAACATGGAAGCTTAGATTGCAGGTGAGAAAATCATGCGAATCAAAAACAGGTCATACAAACAAAATTGACTTTGAAATGTTATTCGCAATACGCAGTACTAAATATTTGTTTCCCAATTTTGATTTTATTAATACATTTGTAAATTTAGAAATTATCCTATGGTCTGGTTGTGTAGAATTATTGCTTGATTAAGCTCCCATGTGTAAGCTTCCATTTTAAGGACCAATAATTAAAAAAATATTAAATTTTAAGGGAGTTGTTGAAAATTGGTAATAAGTGTTAGGTGCAAATGTGTTAATAATATTTTGACAAAGAATGATAAGTGTATCTACCGTTCTTCATCTAATAAAAAAAATCACATTTTCAATAGAACATCGACTTTTTTAATGTAATTATTCAATTTAAATATATGGCAAAGTCGAATCTTACTTACATGTAACCCATTTGCATCATATGAAAATATGGAAAAAAGGCCCATATCACGGAATTTTTTTTATTTCATATTTAGGTGTAAAATTGCATTAAAGTAGAAAAAAAAAATCATTTTCGAGCATTATTTGTTAGTACTTTTGTTCAGTGTGATAGTATTTTAAATATGGGATGCATATAGGTATATAGTATATTATATGAATATAGTATATATCATACTATATGCATAGTATATAATATGATGCAGCGTATATATACGCTCCAGTGATAGCGACCAGGAAAATTGAGCGTATATATACGCTAATGTTGCAAATGGGTTAAATTGAACTGGTTTAAGAAAATCACCATTCTAATAGTAAAATTCAACTTACGATACAATCGAATTCGTTTTGCATAGATCACCATAATGACTATAAAACTTAATTTACAATGTAATTGAATTCAACCGAATCTTCCACTTAACTGATTAAGCAAATCACCATTTTGCATGCAAATTCAATTTACGACATAAAATACAATTTACATCCTTCATTTTCATCTAATTGGCTAAATAGATCGCCATTCTAACTGAAAAACTCAATTTGTGGTAGAGTTCAATTCAACCTAATCTTTCTGTTAACTAATGAAGTAGATTACTGTTTTAGATGTAAAATTCAATTTACGGTACAATCGAATCCATCCTTCATTTTTACTTTAAAAAAATTACCATTCTGATTGTAAAATTCAGTTTACTGTGGAATCTATTTCAGCTTACGCTTGCATTTAATTAGTCGAACATATTGCTCTGACTGTAAAACTGTTATGTATATCATATCATTCTGTATGTATGTAAAACTGTTATGTATATCATATCATTCCGACTATAAAACTGTTATGTATATCATTCCGACTATAAAACTGTTATGTATATCATTCCGACTATAAAACTGTTATGTATATCATATCATTCCGACTGTAAAATTGTTATGTATATCATATTCTGTTTGTATGTAAAACTGTTATCACTCTGACGGAGTGTTATTTTATTTTCTGGGCAGTATTACTTAATGTATCTATATTCAGCATTGTTAAATCAGTTAGCTTTGATACAAATTTAAAAAAAATAAAATATTCTTTTAAATACAAAGTTTATACAGATAAAGCATTGAAATCGTCAAAAAATTCAAACACGATATTTTGCGAATCTCACGTTTCAGAACTCCTCCAGTTCGAAAAACACATTTTTATCATTATGTTTGTCTGACTGTCCGTTTGTCGGTGTCATAGATAGCTCATGAGCGCGTTGAGGTAAACTTATGAAATTTGGTATACACTGTAGGTGGGTGAATTTCTGCCAAATTCGGAGCACAATTTGTTCATAGGAAGTTTGTCTATCCAAATTTTCGATTAAATATTTTACACGATAGTTAGAAAAGAAAAAAAAATCTAGAAAGAAAAAATCGATAAGCAAATTTAATATCTATATTATAGACGGCAAATTTTCAGCCAAATCGAACCAAGGATTGATTAATTGTCTGTCAGTCTACATTTTCAGAAACAAGTAAACGCAATGACTTAAAAATGCAAAGGTTGAAATATATTAAATTCGATATGCAATTTTGTAGTAACAAGCGTAGTTCTGCGCCAATTTTTTTAATTTTTTTTTTTTCAATTTCTTAGAAGAAATGCGTTTAAAACGCAAATTCTGTTTTTGTATATTATTAGCCACTTACCAGGTATAAGTAGCCAAAAAAGTCGCTAAAGTTCAGACAAATTCTTTTAAAATACTAAATTCTCGCCAACTGCTAATTTTTTTTAACTATTATATGTCAATATACAAGGCATTTTCTATGATATCTTAAATACAGAGATTGCGAGAAAATTTTGGAGAGACAACTGCCATTGTTTTAGCTAATGTTTTAAAATGATAATTCCCTAACTAATAGAAGCTTACCTATTCATTCATTAATTAATATATTACAAGAGTCATTTAAAAAAATTAATATCAAATCATCATTTTGTTGTTATAGCACATACAAATGAACACCAAAATTATAAAGCTATTACTTAAAGTTTATTAGAGACGGCTCTTGCAGTTACTTGAGGAAAAGCTCCATAACAGTTTACATTTTATTCCATTTTAAAATAACTTGAAACGCAAAAATGTTGTGAAAAAATCTGCTAAAATCATTCATATTTTTTTAATTCTTCGTATGGTATATCAAGCATTGCTTATGATCTCATATCTCAAATGAAGTTAAAGAAAAATATTTTCTCAAAGAAGCAACAAGCAGCCGTAGTGCCACATCTATCAGGCACAGAAGAAAATAAAAATCGAATGCTAGTTAGACCATCACTTCAATTTAGATAACTAATTCTAAAAAATAAATTATGAAATAAAAATTACGATAATTTTCCTGCTTTTTAACTTGTTTGTAATTACACTGGAAAAGTTAATGGCAAAAAATGTTTATAGAATTGCAGAAAAGAAATCTACTTTTAAAAAACGGTAAATCTAATCGCAAGTAATTTACCGTTTTGTTGGTAATATTACATTTATATAATTTGTCATGCAAATTACTGAAGTAAATTAATAAAAGTGCAGAAAAAAAATGTAATCTATAACGAACAACTGAGCTCATTATAATCACGCAATAAAAAAAATCTTTGTTTTTTTTACAATTTTATATATTTATTTTCTCCATAATTTAGAAATATATCACAATATATATATTTTTCTCCGCGAGTACGAGTATGGTATGCCAGCGTATAAAAAATTGATTTCTGATGCAACGACTACAACTTTTTTTTTAAGTAAGATTTATTATTTACAATGATTATTTTTTATATTTATTAATTTGCATTTAAATTAGATGTTAAAATATCATTACACACATTGTATATATAAGGCTTAAGGTATCCGACTACGTCAAGAACTCTGATTTTCCACCACATTGGTGAATATTTTTTGTAGTTCAGACTTTCCTCTTTCAAAGCAATTTATTTTTTCTAGGAAAAAGAGGGCTTCACCTATCATCCAGGATTGCATAGGTTTCAACTAAAATTTGTTGTTCAGTTTTCTCAAAACATTAATTTTCATAAAATTTCTCCACCATTAACATGATCTCTCAAACACTAATAGAGATATTTACATAAACATTTCAGCGTATGTTTGAAATAGTATGTTCAATGAAATGGACCAAAATCTTTATTGTTGGTGAAATGCGTTTTCATTTATAAGTGTTTTTAGAAAAAATATGTTCTGAATATATGGAATAAATGCAATACACGTATCTTTTTACACTTTACTTCTTTGAATCTCAACATTTTTTACAGATTTTGGTTCATTTCATTCCTCATTATATTCTATAACTTGTGTGCAAAGAAAATAGGATTGCTGCATTACCATTCTGTGTAGAGTGTTAACACTTTTGGTTCAATTTCTTTAAAATTTACTGCAAATTTTCCTATTTCTCAAAATATATCATAATTTTAAATAACTTTTTTTTTGTATTTACAGTGTTTATAATCGACAATACATCTGAAAATCATTAATAGCTTTTCAAAAATCTTATATTTCAAAATTTTTCCTTCGAACACAGTCGGATCCCTTAAATATTTCATAATTTTGACTAAAAACACTGGCATTTTCTCCACACACAGACGAGAAACAAAAGAGATGTGTTCGAATTGTTTTTTTGTGAAAGCGGTAGTCAATAAGAAAACCAATCCTGCGGTTACAACTTGCAACAAATCGAGGCTAAGTTCCAAAATAAAGAAAGAATGACGGCTTTCTCACACGAGACTTTTCAAGCTTGGTTAGTTTGATGACGGTTCTATTAGCAGATGATGGAAAAGTGAACCTGTGATTGTTGGAACGCGACATTTCGCTTTGGGGCCCGAAGGGTGCCTTCCTTTCGGGGTTTTGGCATGAAAGGAATCTCCTTGGAATCACCCATGCTGAAAGTGATACTGATGAATAATGGTTTCCGAATCTCTAGTCACAGATAATTTTTGATAAGCAATCCCCTACCTTTGGTATTTGGTATCTATTTTCTTATCGGATTTTAAGTCTTCTGGCAGGAGAATTAGGATAAGAAATATTAAGGTTTATTGATGATAGTTATACGAGTAAAAAATTTTTTTTATTGTATTTTAACCACTTTGCATACAATGACGTGTCTGAGAAGCGCATCGAATAATTCGATTTTTAATTTTTAATCTGCAATTAAGTGAAAAGTATGAAATAATTTAAAAGGAAAAAAGTTACTTGAAACGTATTATTATTAAAGGAATTAAAATAAAAGTAAATATTCCAATTAGGAAGCTATTAAATTCGTCATTCAATTAGGAAATTAAGTAAATTCTTTGTCAAGTAGTTAACCTTATGAAGCAGATGCGAGTGACGTTTTGGAAACACTAATAACCAATGAAGAAAACAGACAACGGAATGCCATTTTTATTCCATAATGAAATTTATTAATTAATGCATTAATAGTTCTTTTTGGTGGATTGCTAATATATCATATAGAAATGGTACAATGTATGCACATATATGAAGAATGGTTCTCCAATTATTTGAAATCTCATATCCCAATCGCTTTGAGAGAGAGAGACAGAGAGAGAAAGCAAAAAATTCGAAAATAAATTCTTCGAATAACCAGTGCAATCAGTCTCCCCAAGAATTTGTAGCATAAACTTTGGTAAACTTGTCACGTCAAATAATTTCATGAATGGTATAGGCGTACAAGAGTTACGAAGTATTAACTTGGCTTAAATTTAAAACTTTTACTAAATCTATCGAGTCATCGTTGCAGAGATTTTGGGCGATTAATCCCTGACATGCCGTTTATAGTATCTGAAAACCGTAATTTCTGCGTTTATCTGAATCGTTTGAAATATACATCTAATGCAAAATTGCATTTATAATCCCAAAATTCCACACCAAATGTCATATTTAAGCCAGTTCTTTTTTTTTAATTATCTCATTTACATATTTCTGAATATACAGCCTGGCGGATAACAAATCCTTCATTGGAGTTTGCGAAAAATTTTATATCTACATAATAGGTATTAAATCTGACGCAAGAGGTATATAACCCAACTAACGCAAGAGGTATGTAACCCAACTAACGCAAGAGGTATGTAACCCAACTAACGCAAGAGGTATATAATAGAGATTTGACAAAATTTCCATTTCGAAATTTTTGACGAATCTCGGTTTTGAATTTTTATCTGTATTACCTATATGTGAAAGTAAAAAGGAGTAACCAGATTTAAGCAATTGAATTTGCCTAATATATTTTTAAAATGTTGTTTTAACAGAGTTCTTAAGTAGACAAAATAAAGATTCATTTTGTGACCAGAAACTCTAAAGGTCCTTAAGAAATGAGAATCTCTCAGGCTTATTATTCTCATCTCTAAAAGTCCTACACTTAAAAGTGATTATTACTTTGGGTTCTCTATATAATCATTTTTTGTGACAAATTCTGATGTAGACAGACAGAAAAATACTTTTCAGATTAATCCCTAACTAGGAAATCATTCGGAATTTGGAGGAAGAAATCTCTGACTGTTGCAATATTTTCTGTGTTTATTTTGTATTCAAGATAATAAACGAACTACAATTTTTAGAAGATAATCTTTTGGCAATAAAGGTATGAAAATTAAGGCATTTAGTTTTCTGAAAACTCAAAGCAACTCTTCTAAATCAAAAGTGTGAAACAGATTCGTTCATAAAGCTTGGTATCATAAAATGTTTAAGCTCATGTAAGTACTAAAATATTTCAAACTTAAAACGGATTTATCACCACAGTGACTTAGATAATGAACTCAACCCGCTAACCTGGATGAGTAAAGATTTCAAAGCAATGGATAGAGTATCATCTGCATTTTTTCCCATTATCTTTTTCTCCAAGGAAAATATCTTTGTGGGAATACTGGTATCCGATGCCTGACAGTGAAAATAAATAATTGATTTTCGCTAGAATGAAGCGACTCAAAACTGATACGATGATACTATTCTGAAGAAAATGATTGAAGCAGACCGGATATCGTCGGTGGAAACGGGTCTCCAGTTTCACACGGAATATTAAACAGTTGAAAAAAATAAACTGTGTCTCCCATTATATGGAATTAAGAAATGGAAACCTTGGTAAGTCAAGCGATTCTGCGAGTTGTGAATGATTCATCTTCACAATTAAATTAGTCCTTTTCGGTTATTTCCAAAGATTTGGAAGAACGCAAGAAAATAAATGAATTTGTGGGGAAGTTGGCACAGTTTACTACTATTATTTAATGGAATGTATGGAGATCTCAGAGTTAAGGAAGGACCTGAAGATTGTCAAGAATGATTTAAGTACAGTACTGATGGTACCAGGTCATCTCAAAACACTGAAGGATATAATGGTAAAGATTGATAGTTTCATTCCAAATGTTTGAGAGAGTGCAGATGGGGAAGAAGACAATCATTTACTACCCCAAAAAGAATGCTAGTTTGACTGATCGGTCAATGTAAGGCTGGACAATATTTATTCAGTAGTCGACCACAACAAATCCTGTCGATACTGTTACGTTCAGTGGTGGCGGGGTGGTCGGCTGTGTGCAAGAAGAAGCCCTTTTCGGTGAGGTAGCACCAATTTGTCCAACATGTTGCACTGATTATGATGTGAAGCACATTTTGGTCGGAGATCCCTCATTTAGCTCTCATCGACAGAAATTCTTTCATTCATCTTCTGTAAACATGATCGACTTGATGGGTGAGAAACACCAACCAGACATTTTTAACTTTTTAACCTTAGAGTGGGGCCGGCCCTCATACCAACATGAAAAGTCGCTCATATTTCCCACATACGCTATAGTAAATTGTAAATTTTCAAAGGCGTAACTATTAAAATTATATTGTAAATAGCTTAGGATTAACAACTACAATCACTTTAAACATTTTTTACTTAAAAAGAAGCAGAAAAATATAAACATAGATTGCAATAACAATATAAAACGACCACTGGTTAACTGAATTGATTTGAAAATAGTATAAATGAAATTGTCGATATTTTGAAAGAACCATTTGCATATAAAATATAGAAGTGCAAAAATACAGAATTTATGTATAAAAAGGAAGAAGTAATTGAAAATTAGATATATGAAAAGGAAGAAAATAGGTTCATTATTATTTCCTTGTAGAGTAGCAATTTGAGCAAATGTGTTTAGTGTGCTCCAAACATATAAATTTCTGTCAAATCTGACAACCGAACCTCGTGATCCTAGTCCGGTTTTCTTTTTGGCAAGGTTTTTTCCCTGACATCGCATCCTCCACTTTAGTACCCAGTTCGGCTTTTCTCTTTAGCACCTTTAATTTTAGTTCACTTTTTAGAGATGGGGTACTTTTATTCTACATTTTCCTTCGTAAGCGCATTTGCATTTGTCCAGTCTAAAACAATACGGATTTGTAAAATCATACAATATCAGATGCGACAAAAACTTACATGAATGGTCGCGCGTATCTCTAAAATACAAATATCTGATCGGCAGAGACCTATTAATGCCACAAGATGACGACGACAACTGCAAGTAGGTCAGAGGGAGGGGGACAAATAGCCAAGGACAGGCGTTCACAGTGCCGCCAGATCTGAAGATATAAAACGAAATTCATCTCTAGTGTATCTCTCAAATACGCGGGCCCACTGGAAGGTTAAAAACTGTTGGTTTCTTTATACGCATTTGATACTTTTGCTGGGTGATCAGCAAATAAGCCCTGATTTCAAAATTAAATAACTCTACATCAAAGATAAATAGAATTATGCAGTAAACTACGTTTATTAGCAAAACTGTAAAAATGTTGTACAAAAGTGTAGAAAATTTAGTTACAAAAATTGTTAATAGATGGCGCTCTAATCACAATGCCCATAGAAGTTTTCAGTGTGACGTCAAAAATGAAAAATGACTCCAGATCTGACTCCTCGTGACTTCTTTCTGTGGGGAGCATTGAAAGACACCATTTATGGAAACAATAACGCCACTCCAGCTGAGCTTGAATCGTTGATTGGTGTTGCACGTGATTCCATTTTCGTTGAGACATTGCAAGACGTGATGTCAAATTTCATTGTTCGATTACGCCACCTCACTGTTTCGAAGGGTGAACATTGTGAAAAAAATTGTATTTTGATTGCAAAGACTGCATCACTTTATTATTTTTTAAAGACTCCTTTCAGAGAAAGAGTTTTCAGCGCAGAGCGCCATCTGTTGATGATTTTTGTAACTTTTGTACACTATTTTTACAGTTTTGCTAATAAACGTACAGTTTACCACATAATTCAATCGATCTTTTTTGTAGAGATATTTAATTTTGAAATCAGGTGTTATCCGTTGATCACCCTGTAGGTTTCCTTCATTATTTTATGCATTGCGAGATGCACTTCCTGTTTCCAAATCATTGTATTTATTATACTCGCTAAATATTACATTTTATAAACTCATTGTTATGCACATATTCTCAGTGTTTTAGTATTGTTATGCTATTCTAATCTAGTTTAATATGACGAGATGTCAAACCATATGCTTGGCAAAGTATGGTCAGAGATGGTTCTTGAGCCAAACACACAATTAAATTAGGATTATATAAAATGCCCATGCACAATTCATATGGCGAGTGAAAATTTGAGATTTCAGAGCTACTATTAGTACTAGTAATATTATATGTAAAAATTTTAACAGAATCGTGGCCAAGTATATATAGAGAAAGCCTTTAAATTTCTCTTTTATTCTTTCCCAGGTGGCATAATTTGTCTGCAAGATGTGCGAACAAACTTAACGTCCGCTCACTAGCTTAAAAGTGGACAAGAGAGAGAAAATATTTTTCCCACAATATTTATGCTGTGAAATTTCTATAGGGATTTCTTTACTCGCGTCGAATTATGTTGTTGTTGTTACTTATGGCACTTTACAAGCTCTCTGACAGATAACTGTGAGCGATTTAAACAGAAATGAGCGTCTTGTTTTTTCGGTAGCGCCATCTAGGGCCAAGAGTATGATTTAATTACTTCATATTTCCTACTTGCTTGCACAATCCCTTTTTACAGGGGGACACATTCACACAGTTCACAGATAGGACACCAAAGAATAATCATTCGAACAAGAACTCGTTGTTTACAAACTTGAAATCAAATAATAATAATTATAAATAATATAAGCATTAATTTATTTTTAAATAAAATACCACCTTAATTTCCAAATTTTCAAAAATCAAAGGAGTTATGGTTTCATATTTTGAAATTTAAGACCCCTTAATTCACATTAAACTCCCATACTTGTCAATTACTAATGAATTAGAAATGACATCACATGTTGAGACATAATAAGGAGAAGAACGTCCTTTATTAACACATTAACGAGAAACCTTAAGATTCATTCACGAGGAGGTTAGACTCTTAATTGACATTATTCAAAGACTGAGAGCCAAATTGCAATTTAAATTAAAAAAATCGAGTTGTCGTCTGGAGGTTTCGAAGACTTTCCATGAAATCAAGTACCAGCAAATATTAATTTATTCTGTATGTTAAACCAAAAAGCAACCTATCACTCTTTCAATTATATTAGTTAATTCATTAAAAAATTACTATCTCATTATGGATTCTCGTTTACTGAGAATACTTTGTCGTTGTTGTTACTTATGGCACTTTACAAGTCCACAAGCCTAAATTAGCGTCTCTTGTTTTTTCAGTTGCGCCAACTAGGGTCAAGAATACGACTTAGCTACTTTCATACTTCACATTCGCTTGCACTACCCCTTTTTACAGGGGCACATTCACACTACTCACAGATAGAACACAGAATAATAACCATGCCCAAATCGGGATTCGAACCCGGAACGCCCAGACCACAGGGAAAAGACGCTACCTCTATGCTAGGGCGTCAGCATCAAATTATGCCAAAAAATTATAGATTTTTTTTTTTTTTTTTTTTTTGAAAAATGATTTTATTTGGACATTTTTTTTTCATTCCTTCACTTAAAATATGGGAACTTGTTGATTTCAGTAATTTTAAAACTCGTGTTATATTAATTAAATAAAAAAGGTGGAATTGGATGATGAAACAAGAGCATTTTAGAGTAATTTAATGTGGACTAAATTAAAAGTTTGGGAATTTGAACTTAAATTAGATTTTAAAATATTGTGTGTGTGAGTGAAATATGTTTTTACAATTGTGTGACCGAATTGAAGATACTTTTGAAATTTCAAAACTTCGACTTATTTCACCACGGAAAAATAATTTACGAACAAAGAATAAGTAGCAATATATAGTCTACATCTCAATACAAGAGCAGTGGAGGCAAATAATTTTCCTTTAATGGTTTTAGTATGAGATTTTGATAGGGATTTTTTTTGACAAGTATAGTCTTAGGAAAGGGAAATTTAGGTATATTTAAAAGAATTTTGTAATCATTAAGGATTTTAATTCCTCTACTTAGAGCGTGAGAAAATGCTTAAATGTTGAGACCAGCAGTTTTATAGCGCGGGTGCAGTATTAATAAAAAATGAGGTATTGGATCAGGAAATAGGAAATCGTAGAACTAAGTTAACATGGGTTAAATTAAGACAATATACTTTATTAATTCAATACTTGAAAGATAATCTAAATTGTTGTCCCAGTATTTTATAAAATTTCCATTTTTTTACCAATTTTTTTATTTGAGAATTAGGCTAAAAATATTCGAATGGTTTAAGTATTGCTCATGCATAGTGTCATAATTTGAAAAGTATTAATTAATAATTTATTGCATTTAAAACTATAATTCAACAATAATAAATTATAATGTACATTGTTATATTACATAATAACATAAATTATCCCTAGTTTCACAATTTATTGCCCTTAAAGTTATAGAATATAGATCTCTAGTGCGAAATAGCTAGATTTCAGATATTTCATTTTTTTTTCTCTTACTGCATGATTCCTCGAAAATTTTCTGCACCTTCCCGATGGGGTAATTATTCCTCTTGGTTTTAAATTTTAAAGTAATAAAAAAAAATCAATTTTGTATTATAAAATTTGTGGGAGTTAGGAAAATAGAATAATTTTAGAGTAATTAAAATTCAAATCAAAATATCAAAAAAAAAAAAATACTTTGAGGAGCGTCAACACTTGTATATTTTTCACCTTCTAAAGACTATATCTAAGGAGTATTTTGTAGATCTAGTTCTAAAGTTATGTCTTAACACATTCTGTGGAGATCTATTCTATATACAGCATGCGACATGCACTCTTATTTTGATAAGTAAGACATGTTCATAGCTAATTCCACAACACAACGAAAAAGCTTCCTAAAGGATAAAATTTAGGAATTTTTTTCAATTCAAAAAGTGAATTATCATTCACTTTATTCTACAAAGCGGAATTTCATATTTTTATTGATTAATATATTTTAATTTAATGAAAATGAGATCCCCCATTTAAAATTTTTTTGTTAATGCGGCCATTATTATTTAGATACCTTCTTATTCACATACTTTCTTACTTAACGTGCCATATTATAGAAAAAGAATCTGCTTTCTTTGACGGTTTTTTGTACCAAATTTGATAAAGATCTACAACATGTTTTGTAAGAATTATATGCCAATTTTCATTTATTCTTTTTTAACAATCGAAATCTAATACATGTGGATTTACGTGAGAACATAAAAACACAATTCCATAGGTGTTCCTAGCAGAGACAAAGCAAGTTAGAACATCGAACTACATCCATGTCTAACTGACATTTTCGTGAATTGTCGATTATTATAATTTGTTTACGAAGTCTATAATACATAAGCATTTATAGCGAAATATTAAACATCAATTAATAAAAGGAAGTTAATTTAAAACAATTCTGCTCCCCAATTTTATTTTGATATTTCAAGTTAGCATGACAGATTATTTAAAAAGTCTTCCTTCGAGGTATTTGAATTCTTAATTTAAAAGATTGTAAATAACACTTTTGGTGGAATAATTTTTCTGAATGAGAGATGCTTAAGTGAATTAGAAGATAGTAACAAAAAGCAGACGCAGAAGCTTCAAAAAGTTTTTGTTTTGCATCTTTGAGTTAAATGCCCAGTATTAAACATTCAGAAGAGATGTTAATTTTGTTGAATCAGTGGCTCACAAATATTTTACTTCGGGAAGATCAATGTTTATAATTTAATTATACTAGCTGGAAGTTTTGAATGAGGGTTTATTGAATATCAAATAACCTTTCCTTCACTTGCAATGCAAGCAGTTAAATCTGAGGCGCTTTGGAGTATATTTAAAATTAACCCAATAACATCTGTCGGGGGCGTAGCTCAGATGGTAGAGCGCTCGCTTAGCATGCGAGAGGTACCGGGATCGATACCCGGCGCCTCCAAGTTTTATTGTGTTCAAAATTTCCTTGTTTATTAAAATACGATAACTATTTATTAGCAAAATTTGTATATATTAATATATTTATTTTAAAATAATTATTAATTTTTGTTAGTTGAAAACTGCATAAATGTTCAGAAGAATGTTAATTCATATTCTTTTAATAATCTTTAATCGTAGATAAAATTTATGGTTCAATATTCGTAATTACTAAAATTAACAAATGTATTTAAATGTTATTCACTCGATTGCATTAAAATTGTATTAAAAATCACATAGATTTTTAATTGAATTTTTTTACAATCGTTAAAATATTTAAAAGCAATTTTTATCCTTGAATTAACCACTGAAGTTGTTTCCACATTACTGCTCTATTTTATCTATTTTTTTTAACAATTAAAACTAAGAATATTAGATAGAGGGAGAACGAATTCTAATAAAAATATTAGCTAATATGAATAAAGCACAATTTTTTTAAATACTCTCTTTAATAGATAATATTTTGAATTCTTTTTTAAAAACTATCTGACAATAACACTCAATTCTGTTTACTTTCAATTAAATCCCTTATGCATAACTTAATACTCATGAATTCTTGTACGAAATATATTTCAATATGTAAAGGAAAGATAAGAGTCAACCATATTAACTTAATAATAAACTGTTTGCTTCATGATGAACAAAAGAAGGTTCATGGGAATTATATTTCCTTTCTGAATGTGGAAAGTGCTGTCTTAAGAGTAATCACATTTTAGATTTAATCGAACTATAATATATCGTTCAAATAAAAAAAAGTTTCGATTGAATTCTATTAAGTAAAGGGATTAAATAGATTAGTTTCGTTTTTGTCGTATAATATTTTAAAAAAATTCACTTGATTTGTTTAATTTATTATAATTTTGGGAATAAAAGTAATATCTTCGATGTTTATTGTAAATTATCTTAAAGTTATTCGGTATAAACATATTTTTCAAATTTCAATACTTGTTTTAAATATTCTTTCTCAATAACAATAACAATTCTCAAATGTTTTCTTTTATTTATCTTAAATTATATATTTCGAAAATAGAAGATGGAAAAGAAATTACAAAATTCAAGTATTTGCAATAACTTATTTCGTTAACAAATTATTAAATCTAAAATTGGAATTAAAAAATTAAAATGCTTGATATCTAAACAATTAGTGTGCGAACAAATTGACAGATGGCGTAACGAGTCGAATGCTTCTAAGAAAGTGTATCCTTATGAATTAGTACAAATCGTAACAAGCAAAATGCTCAGATGGTCAGAGCTAGATTGAGAACGTTCAAGATCACTATAGCAGTGTTAGCATTTTGTTTACCGTTATCAGTCTTCTGAATGCCATTTTCTTTTTACTCCAAAATTAATAAGAATAAATACATTTCTGTCTGTATTTCTTCCCTATTTAGTTTACACGCTTTGGCTTTCATTTATAAATGATATAATTTTCATAACTGAATAATGCATATTATATATTTGTATGTACACACAATCAATTTTTCTTCCTAGCTATATGTAAATAATTAAAGAGAAAAGATGCTTAGAATGAAAAAAAAAAGCTATTATTATTTTAAATACAGGAATATCAGATCGACTATTCTTTACACATTAAAAATAAAAAGGTTAACAATATTTCATCTTCAAAAAGAAAGTTACTAAGGAAATCCTCTTAATTTCTGTATTGTATGCAGAGAATGGATTCAAAACTTTAAAAAATTCTATTGTGAATTATTTTTGATTAAAAATAAATCAAGAATACCATACTTTAAAAATGAAATAAAAAGTAAAAGATTAACAATTGTTTAAATGGGAAAAAATTGAACATG
This sequence comes from Argiope trifasciata, assembly GCA_026543055.1. NCBI lineage: Eukaryota > Metazoa > Arthropoda > Arachnida > Araneae > Araneidae > Argiope > Argiope trifasciata. The sequence goes on along the minus strand of JAPMOQ010058285.1, from coordinate 443,048 downwards.
CCCCCCTTTTAAAACTGATTAAAAAAGGCAATAATTATTTAACTAAAAAATTAACATACGACATTTTTAAAACAAACTAAAAAGTATAAAATAACTTCTAGTAGCACATAGGTTTATAATTCCATTCGAACAGCTCTGAAAATTTTTAATTATGAATTTTAAAAACCACAATTTTTCAGGATAATCTGCATGGGACTGAAAGAAATTACTTTATACATTTCTGGCCGTTTTAAAAACATGGTATATTAAAAAATAAAAATAAATTTAAAAAAATTCTGCTTTGTAGTCTTCTGAAGGTAAAATTTTACAATCGATTTTAAACTACCTTCTCAATGAATTATACCCTATGATAAAATTTGTACCGAACAAGCAAGTACATAAATTAATGTATTGATTTCTAGGGGTTTAAAATTTCAAATCCCTAAACCACCACAAAGTTTAAAATGATGTCAAAAATTGAACTAAACAGACAAACAAAGAAGCAAGTAATAAACACGTGTTAAAGTGGTGAAGGAGTTCAAGCAATCCTTTTGAAATGTAATTAAAGTGAATAGAAAAATACGCTACAGCTTTATTTTTTTATTGCTTTTGTTTCCATACTTAAAAAAAATTCGTTCTATGTTTGCAAAAACAAAATTTTGCAATCGATTTCTTCACTGTTCTATTTTATGTGTACTAGAGGTCTGAGAATTTGTACAGTTGTATTTTGAAAATTACTCTACAATCCTTCCATATTTTTGAAACTTAATTTTTAGTTTATAGATTTATATGATTGCGAAAGTTGATTTTCAGATTTTTAAATATTTATACCAATGAGTTACGAAACATATTAAAATATAAAAGAGTTTTTTTTTTTTTTGTATTCTAAAGAGCAGAAATTACTATTATAAAACAAAAATATTGATTTCATAATAAAACCTTAAAATCGAGATTCAACGTTTTCGATTCTACAGAAAGATCAGTTAACGATTACTTAAAGGTATTATATTTAAGAATAAAACGTTATTTTGTAGGCAGTGTAATCAGGGCCCGACTTAGCCTAATTGGGGCCAGGGGAAAGCCCTACTTTGGGCACCCTTTGCTTCACTACTTCAGTAATGAAGAACCGTGCATAGAACTTGTCAATAGTATTTTTCGATTTGGGGGCCCACTCTAATGTGGGGATTTATTATGATAATAAGTCCCCATTATATAGAAAATATTAAAATGCTGTACTGTTATAGAATACATATGAGAACGAAATTTCATTATTGTTCTTTTAGAATGCCGGTATGATATTTAATACAGCAATTAATCATTAAAAATATGACAAATTTCGAGAGAGGATTTAATTTAAAACTGCTTTTTCTCAGGAATAAATTTACATTTGAATATTTTAAAGTCTTCGCATGCGCATTTTTTTTAAAAAAAACAACACTTGAAACACGAAATTGTTTTTTTTAAAGTATTTTTTAATAATAAATTCATTTTTAATACAGTAAAATCTCGTTACAACGAAAAATTCCGTTATAACGAAATTTACAGAAGTCCCTACCGAAAACCTATTAAAACAATGTTAAATGAATCTCGATATAACGAAATTATCAAATTAAGAAAATCTCGTTACAACGAACTTCTCAAACTTTCTTCGAGTTTCTTTCAACTTATTTCCGAGGTGGTTCCACACCATCTCCGAGGAAATAGATATCCCGAAGAAGGTGCTGCGATTTACTGCTCCCCGGGTCGAAAGGGTACGCAGCTGCGTGATAAAAGTTGGTGGCGGGTAGTGTAACTAACAAACAAAAACAGATTTTTCCGAGAAATAAACAAAAAATTGTCGCGGTGCGAAAACAAAACTGAATGATTATTGGTTCCATTCTCAATAAAAAAAGCCTCTAGCCTTTCGTGTAGTGTAGATTGTTAGACGGGAGTGAGATGTGTTACGAAAAGTAAGGCTTCTGCGTACTTTACAGCTCGATAAGTGATGGCTCCTTCTGTGAAAAGGAAACAGTTTTCTTTGGAAGAAAAGAAAAACATCATATCCGAAGTAGAAAATGGATTTAAAAAAGGTGAGGTAAAAAGTATGGCATTTCTCCATCAACATTGTCAACTTTTTTAAAAGATCGTGAAAACATTTTTAAGCAACTGCAAACTTCTGTTCTTGGCCCTCAAAGGAAAAGGTTGCGTAAAGCCCAAATTGAAGATGTTGATAAGGCTATTTTCAAATGGTTTCAAGATGTTCAGTCCAGAAATGTTCCACTGACCGGACCTTTAATCCGAGAAAAAGCCTTAGAATTTGCTAAGATGCTGGGTGTAGAAAACTTCAGTGCTAGTTTTGGATGGTTGATTCGCTTTCGAGAGCGGTACGGAGTGGTTATGAAATCCATATTTGGGAAGGCGAATGACGCGCCGATGGAATCGGTCAACGAATGGAGAAAAAAAGAAGTGGCAGCCCTCATCAAAAAATACAGCCCAAATGATGTGTTCAATGCTGATGAAGCTGGAGTTTTTTTTTTTTTTTTTCTTCAGCTTGAGCCGAGAAAAACCTTGGCATTAAAAGGTAACAAATGTGTTGGTGGGAAGGCTTCAAAGCAACGAATCACTGCCCTCTTTTGCTGTAACAAATCCGGAACAGAGAAGCGAAAAGTTCTCATCATTGGCAAATCCGCAAAACCTCGATGTTTTAAAAACTGTAAATCATTACCATGCATTTACAAATCAAACAGAAAAGCATGGATGACGCAATCTATTTTTAATGAATGGCTCATCGATTTTGATAAAGATATGAAAAATAAGAGGAAGAAAATCCTTCATCTCGTTGACAACTGTACTCCCCATAATAATCCACCAAAATTGGATAACATCCATGTGGAATATTTCCCGCCTAATTACACATCAAAGCTTCAACCTCTTGACCAAGGTATCATCCGAGCAGTAAAATCCCGCTATAGAACCTTTTTACTGAGTCAAATTTTGTGCGATACGAAAGCAGTGAAAATGAAGAAACTGGTAGAAGACAATGCGCCAATTGTTACTTCAACTGAACCGTTAGCGAGTTTGGAGACATTGCGATCATTTATTAATTCACAAAGTAATGTGCCGGACTTGATTTTTTCAAGCATTCACCGTCTTCAAAACTACTTAGTTTCTAATGTGACGACTAACCTTGCACAGAAAAAGATCCTGGACTTTCTAAAATAAAATTTTTATTTCTTTGCAATCTGTTTTTTAAAGATGATTGCTTCCCTAGAAGTAAGTCATTTTTTTCATATTTTAGATGATATTAGCATCCACGTTCTTGAAAAGCAGTTTTTCATGGTAGGTTTTGATAATTTCTTAATCTAATTGTTTCTCATATTAAATTTTGAAAATTCCATTACAACGAAATATCCGTTATAACGAAAAAATTTTACGGTCCCGTGAAGTTCGTTGTAACGAGATTTTACTGTATAAAAGTAATAAATTTATTTTTTTAAAGCATTTTTTATTCCTGAATCCTCAGTCTTCTGAATGCCATCATTTTTACATTAAAATAATAACTAAATTTTTTGATTAGTTATTTTGACTAAATATTTTGGACCTCATCGATACGAAAGTATTTTCAAGCCATTATGACATTAATAGTTCATGATATGGTCACTAGATAGCTGCACCAGTCAAGTTGTTTCAAGCAGCTCAAACTGAATACGGTTAATACAATTTTAAAGGAAATGAAATATAATTAAGAAAATAATATATTAAATATATTATAGTTAAGCTATTTCATTATTTTTAGTTCTGAAAATTTATATATATGTAACCTTTTTATATCTGAACAAGAAAAATTGTATGAAATTATGTTTACTGATTATGTTTACATGTTGCATTTTATAAAAATGTAAGCACCTTGAAAAACCTTATTGAAAATTTTTCTATGTTTTCAATAAAATAACCAGCTACAGTTGTCTTTGCAAAACTTCTTTGCATAGAATTGGTACACAATAATAACAATATATTAACTTTTGATCTGTATTTAGCATTTTTACTAAATCTATCTTGTCATAACTAGTGATTAATCCCAGACAAAAATCAAATTTGTGCCTTCCACGCATTTTTTCCAAATTTTTTGAAACAAAAATTTGACAAAACATTAATTTGCAGCTACAAATTCCATATCAAATTTAATATATTTAAGTCGCAGCATTTTTCAATTATTGCTTTTTCATGTTTCTGAAAATACAGATAAACTGATGGTCAAGCCCCTTATTGCGTTTAGCTCAGAACTTGACACATGGCTACACTTTAGGTGTTAAGTAAGCAGGGCCTGACTAAGTTAACTTGAGGCCAGGGCAAAAACTTGTTGGATGACTTCTTGTGTACCCCACCACCACTGAACGTAGCAGTATCGAAAGGATTTGTTGTGGTCGACTGCTGTCGCTAGTATTGTCCATCCTTACATTGACCGATCAGTCAAACTAACATTCCTTTCGGGGTAGTAAAAAACTGTCTTTCTCCCCATCTGCATACTCTCAAACAGTTGGAATGAAATTATCCATCTTTAACATCATATCCTTCAGGGTTTTGCCGGTCGAAAGTGAATTCCTTTTTTGGACATATACCATCTGTCAAACCATTGCAGTTTTATTTCTTCTCTCAATTCTCCTTTTAAGACACCACTTGATTTGGGACAATGATATCAATATTCTCTTTCTGAGTCGGCAACTTCGCATAGTGATCCGCCTTTACCATATATATCAATATAGGCCTTAATCGAATTCAACTGTATAGACTTGTTAATTTTAACACTTTTTATCTATTCTTTTATCGTCCCTATTACCTTATTACAATTGTGAGATGACTGTATGTTGGATGACTCAATCTGCTTCGCTACTTCAGTAATGAAGAAATGTGCATAGAATTTGTCTATGACTTTTTTCGTTAATTAATTCAAAATGCTATTTTAATTTAAAACTAAAAATACACACTCGTAGTACCACATTTAAACACTGAATTTTAAATGTAATCTGATAAAATGACAAGGCAAGATTTATATTAGACTACTTTCGACAACTAAGTTAACCATTTGTCTGTAAGAGAGGCTCCTAAATTTCGTAAACTAAATGCCAATAATATATTTTAAACATATATATTTATTTAAACAGTTCATTAAAGGAAACTTAAACTTTCTATTTGATTTGGGGCCCCCTCTGATGTGAGGGCAACTGCATCATATGCTTCTGCCTTAGTCAGGCTATATAAATAAGTGTACTGAATTTTACCCATGGCCCTTTTCGTTTTGTAGTTATCGTATCAGCCTACATTCAGAAAGATATACTTTCTTCAAACGAATTTTCTCAAAATTGATACAAATCTACAAATTTAGAGTGAAGACTGTATATCAAATTTTATTCATCTTGCTTAGCGTGTTCATGAAATTTTTCTCACAGACAGACAGATGGACATTTTCCATAATTATACTTTTCCAACCCAAAGAGGTCTAAATCGTAGAGATTCATCGAAATTCCAAATTCTAGTTTTTTAATTATTGCAATTATTTCACTATACTACGTATACGAGAAGTTAAAAATATTAAGATGCCGACTGCTTCATACAAGAATATAGAATACAACCTAGCTAATGTAGTGCTAATTTAAGATCAAGAAACGAAAGCATTAATAAATCATTTGGATATTCAACAATTCCAAATTCCATAATTAATAAGTCATTAGGATATTCAACAATCCTAAATTCCATAAAACCGTTCTATCTGGAACGGTGTATGTTAATTAATGGCTGTCATTAATGTCACGATAAAAAAACTAGCAGAGGTATAGCGAGAATAAATGACATTATGGATATAATGGCTTAGATGATGGTCATTAAGCGTTGGCGCGTTAATGTCATTAATTAAAACCAACGCCTGCGGAAGCCTGGTTGGTAGAGCGTCAGTCTCGTAACCGAAAGGTTGCGGGTTCTGTCCTCGTCTAGTCCAAAGACAGCCGTGTTGGCTAATGGCAGTTGGGGCACGTTAAATAGGTCGTGACTGCAAAGTCCTCCAAGTTCCCATAACAAAACGATACCTCTGGGGGTACTGAATCAGGGATGAGTCAGTCTCTGATTTGGATCTAAATTCTGACTTGCTGATGGATGAATGAGTGTATAAATGAGTTCGACGGCCCCCTAAAAAGTGTTGTGTCGTTTTGTGTTCGAGCAAAGTCGTTCTTTCACCTGAACGGAGCTCGTTAACAACGAAAGGCGCACACCTCTGCCTTAATCGAAAAATGTCGGCTTGGTTTGATCAAGTGGCATTACAACAACAACATTAAAACCAACTGTGGCAAAAGGCCGAAAAATTCATTTAATTGTCCTGGTGCAAATTACACATGCTATTTAATAACGGCAAAGGACACAAATATCTTTTTGTCTCAGGTGTCTTATTTCCGATAAGTCATTGAGCTGGAACATAAATATTTATTTTCCCCCTAGTCGTCAGCAGTGCCTTAGCAAAAGCAAGTGACGTTTGAATAATTGTACAAAAGTTTTAAATTTAATAGCGATAGCCATGCAAATACGATAGAAACGAGAGGTACTAGGTTGAAGTAGCGCACTCCTCAGCATTGTTGAAGTTGAAGAACTTCTTCAGTTATGAAGGAGTAATAGTTTTATCGATGGATAGGATGGAAAGATCAATTGCTTTAAAAACCTCTGGCCGTGGATGAAAAGAATGAGTTCCTTCTTTAGGCCGAAATCATAATTACTTTGATGTAGAGTAGCTCCTAATCCCAACAATCCCTCGATTGGGAGGGGGTTATATCTGGCTAGTATTTAACCAATAACTTTAGGTACCCTAAACCGCTGTTGTTTTTTTAGAATATTTTAATTTTGCACCTTTACTGAATTATAAAGACCTTATATTGTGATTCATTAAATTTAATTTTTTTAAAAAAAAATTTTGAAATATTATTCAGCATGATTCCATTTGAAAGTTTAACATTTTGCTATTCAAACAAAAACTGAAGTTTCATAATTTAAAAAACCTTTCAGGCCTAGAATTAAGTATTGGTTAGATTGTTTAAAAAAATACATTTATTATTATCTATATATGCAGTTATTATTATCTCATTTGTTTTAAATTTTTGTGCTAATTTTGAGCTCAAAAGTTAGGTTCATATTTCTACTTTGCAAATAGATTACAGAAAACAAGATGCAGTGTCATCTTTGATGTTCATGTAGTTAACCCTTATCACTCTGAGAGCTCCTCTCATGCAACATTCAAGATGGTGCATCATTTTGACGCTTTATTTATTTTTCAATTTTTGATTATTATAAATGCCTACAAAATGGTAAAAAGACGGTATATTAAATTTTCTGGAAAATTCAACTTAAAATAATTATGTATTAATTTATAATTTTTTTATATTTAGAACTATCAACAATTTCTGGTATTTTGTACATAATTATGCATCAACTACTTTTCAGAATGCAAAGGGTTAATATGATCAATACACGTACGTAATGCTGTTTATTTCTCTTTGGTTGGCACCAGAACAATAAACAAGTACTTGTATTAAGTGCATAATTATGCGGCTGACTACTTTTCAGAAGGCAAAGGGTTAACATGATCAATGCACGTACGTAATGAGGTTTATTTCTTTTTGGTTGGCACCATTTTCCGATTTGCAACTTTTTGACGTTAATTGTAAATGAAACTCATTACGTTACGACATTAAAAAAACAAAAACAAATGCAAAAGTACATTTTCATGATTCAAATAATTCGAGTTTTGTAGCATCATTATTAGAATAGATCGCTTACCATAATTTTCTTTGGCTTTTCTTTTCGAAAAAAACTGGGTTCTCTTTTTTTCTTTCTCTGTGTGTATGTTAAATTTGATTGTCAAGAGAGAACCGAAAATTATATTTCATTCCGTTCAAATAGAAACTACATACTTATACATAGTTCAGTGATATAAGCTCGAACACAGTGATATAATTATAAAATAATGCAGATAAAAGATAATAAATTGTTTTGCGTATCACGGAATAATACATTATTCTGTTTTTAAAGCAATTTCTAAAATAATTGCATGTAAAAAATTTCATTATTTTTGATAAATCAGATTGCTACTTAGCATATAAGAAAAATTATTCTAATGTTTTAGGAAACCTTTTAGGTTGATTTTAATTAGTATATGCGTCTTCAAAGTTCTCTTTGAATTGAGAAAACTCATACTTTATGCTGTGAACTAGTTAATTAAATTTTAAACTATTTGGTTTAACAGTTTAATAGCTAAAATTACCATTTAAAGCAGCTTTGAAATGTTTACAATATATGTTAGGTCTCTTCCTATTTAGTATGTTAGGCAAATTAATATTTATTAAAAAATTCAGAATTTTAGCCCATCTATATAGTAAAAATAGTACACATTTCTAATGATCCACCTCAGAAATATTTTATTTAAACGCACAGCAAAGTTAAAAAAAAAAAGTTAAATTATGATTGAAATTTGATATTTAAAATTTCTGTCAAATTTTTAGATTTTTTAAAATCAAATTTGGATAGAAATTCATTCAGGGGAAATTTACCCATCTAGCTGTTTAAATACAAGTGAACTCCATAGTTACAAAACGCAAAGATTGGTATTAAGTATCTAAAATACAGGTATCAACTTTTGAATCAAATCTGTCAAATGATTGGGTATCTATAGAAATGCATTTTCGCATATATGTAAACGCAATAATTTAAAGTATTGAAATTCGGAGTGTGATCTTGTAATAACATCTATAGTTTTGTGTCAAAGAGTCCAAAATAAATATTTTCTCTAATCTGTCGCCAGAAAGATTTTACGCCAAAGATTTCTATTTAATATTCATTGTTCATTACTATTCATGACTACTGATAAACGATGATTATTCATTCAACGCAAGAAATTCATGACTTCACCAAAAGTCCACAATTTTATACGTAAGTATGTGTGGGGTAGGGGGGGTATATGATCTTTATTGGAGAAATACTTTCATGCGAGAAAGTATCAAGGAGACACATTTCGCTGATTTATAACTTTATGGATAAAATTTAATACCAATGCATCTTTACCTTTCTATATTACCTCTCCACAAATTGAAATTTCCTTTATGATATAATGATAGTATAAGTTTTTTTTTATTAAAAAAAATTAATATTTAAATAGTTAAGCTCTCTGATTTTGATTTGCTTGATAATGATAAGAAAAAGCTGACATATGGAAATAAATCCACTTTTAAATTTCTGTAACAAGTTAAAAATAAATTTAAATACGTTTTTAACGATTACATACTACAAATTTTAAAAGGGCAATTCAAAAATAAATGAAAGTGGAATATAACATTTTATTTGAAAAAAAAAACTATGCAAATAGATGAAAATATTTGAATCTTAGAAATACAAAAGAAATGAAAATCTTGAGAAGCAACATTTACAGTTCGAGATATATTAAATTGCAATTTGGAAGACTGATTTTTTTTAAAAAATCATATAGTTGCCCACAACAGCAATTTAATTTTAATGAATAAAGTTTTCACTTTAATACATTATATAAAAATGGTTAAAAGGTCATTTTATCAAAAAAAAAATTACTTTGCAAAGTATCTTTAAATTATATTCTAAGATGTGTTTTCCCAGCAACATAAATTTTAACGTTTAAAATTGATTTTGAGAAAAACTTCTTCCAATATTTTATATTTTTATTATTTTGGAATTTGTATGAATTTATTGAATCATAAAAACCTTAAAACAGGTAAACAGCATCATTAGTTAATCATAAATTGAAATTCATTAAATTTAAATTAATGACTTTAGAAGCAATGTAGACAATATGCTAAATCTTTACTTACCAAGAAACGTCTTTTCTCATTACGTCTTATAAAAAAAGGTGCTTGCTTCTACGACGTTAATGGCCAACAATTGCTTTTGATTCTGGTAGATTTCTGCTATGCTACAATACTGAGATATTACTGCGAGTTTAACTTTGCTGAAAGAACCAAAAATCAAACATCCATTTAATGACTAACAGATACAGCTCATAAGTTATTGCTGCAAAGCACCTAAAGAATCAAATCCGTGAATTTCGTAATGCGAGTTCAATGCAATAACATCCATATCCTGATTAAGGATTCTTTTTGGTATTTTAAAATTTCATTCAACATTGAAAAGCTTTGTTTAAATCTCATATTTCCAAAATTTTCAGTCAAAGAGTCATAAAAATTTATTGATAGTAAGAAATCAAATGAATAAATAATATGCAAAATTAAAAAAAAATCAGTTACAAATTATCTCACTAATTCAATTAATCATGTCTTTCACCGTCACTGTCTCTTAAGGCGGGTTCACACGAGAAGACATCTATTTACTACCCCGAAAGGAATGTTAGATTGACTGTTCGGTCAATGTAAGGTCGGGCAATATTTATTCAGCAATCGACCCTAACAAATCCTGTCGATACTGCTGCATTCAGTGCTGGCGGGGTGGTCGGCTGTATAGAGGAAGAGGAAGAAGAAGAAGAAAAAAAAGGGTTCACACGAGGCTTACTATTACTCGCAATCGTTGCATCTTTGCTGTTGTCCCTGCATATTCCTCGTCTGAAAGCTGAGACAACATGGACAACGTTTGTCTCGACGGGACAATTATTTGCCATTGTCCCTTTGTGGTCATGTGATTTTCCGGAAGTAGGTGTGATTTTCTATTGCGCGCAATAATTAGCCTCGTGTGAACCCACTTTAAAAGATCACTACTAGTCACTTCGATAGCCATCACATTTATCAAGGAGAAATAGGATTAGAAAATGGAATCCAGAAATTGAAGCCATTGCCTCAATAAAATTTTGGATTTGTCGCTGTGATGTCCATCGTTGCTTTCAAGGAGCTACCGACTTGTCGCATATTGCACCTGTAGATTCTTTTTTTTTTAAGTTTTAAAGTCAACAGCTTTATAAAATTAACAATTTGATTATAAAGCTGTACCAATTGCGTACAAAAGACAGTTCATTAATACACATAAATGAATAAACAAAAGAACTGGGAGATAAAATTATTAAGAAAGGGCAAAACGCAGATTCCATTGCATTTTCGAATTTTAAAATGATCTTTTATACCACGTAATTTATAACATTTTCAAAACATCATTAACTCTTTTTAAACGGATTTGGAGTCGGCGTCCTGGCATAGGGGTAGCGTATCTTCCCCGTGATCTGGGCGTCCCGGGTTCGAGCATGGTTGCTCTTTATATGGCTTCGATCTGTGAGGCGTGTGAGTGTGCCCTCCTGTAAAAAGGTGTTGTGCACGCGAATGTGTGTGTCACCTTCACTTGAGCTAGAAGTCAGACTTCTGCCCTCTGGGTGCTCAGGGGTCATTACCCTCAGAAGGTCTTTACCCTTTCAGTGGAAACACGGACACGACATCATCATCATCAAACGGATGGGGTTCTCTTATGGTGAACAACGAGATGAATTGTTGATTTGAGCTCCAATTTAAAGCTACTTGAGGACTTTTAAAGAATAAATATAGTTTTTATGATTAACGTTCTGTAATGAATGTGACTAACGAATATTATTATATTTATGAGCCGCGTTCAAAAAGAAAATGTAAGTTTACTGAAGTGATTCAGAAAGGTACACGAGATTTAATTTAGAAAGAATGAAATTTTGAACTATGGTCCAATGATGAAAAAATATCACAATACCACATCATCACTAGTATACACGCCACATTGAAGCAACATGATGATACTTGATTGAGATGGCAGATTTAAAATGCGCCATGCCTGCATATATAGAAGATCATCGGTGAAATCCTATTTGGAATCTGTGCTAATCTATTATCGAAATATGACCTCACCTATCATGCCATCAAGGGGCTAAAATTAATGGAATAAAATTTAATTTTACACAAAAACACTTCAAAAGACCAGGCATAAAAATATCGATTAGGAGCTATTTGATTGGTTAAGAGATTTTCAAAGTGCTTTAAAAAGACTATTTGTACCCTACTTCTTCTCTTTTTATGTTGTTTCTTAGTCAATCTATTGAGTATATTTGTGGGGAAGTTTTATTTCTTTTGAAAGTGGTTGTAATATGCACTAGTATGCTATGCCTGTTGAGGCCAACTCACTTGTTTACGTGAGCCTCTTCGTTTATTGGTAAGTTACATTTTCCAGTATTAAGAAACTTAGAATAAGCTGTTGAATCCAAGTATTATATAAAGCGTGTCTCAATGAAATTTTATTTTTCTGAATGGCTTATATCGTCTCAATTCGTGTTGTCTAGTATTGATACTCTTACTGCTGGAATAATTCCAAAATTGATTCTTAACACGCTCAATGCAGGGGGGTGGGGGTGGCATATAATCAGCCGTTTTTATAGTTTGGAAGGTATTGTAGAGTGGCCAAAATACCTGGCGAAACTTGCGTGTCATCGTGACTGAAATCAAAATCGGTCAATGGCGATGAATTTGAAAGGTAATAGTTGCATAGAAGTTTGCATATTCACTAGCAGACAGGCTTTTCATTGACTGTAACAGATTTTTATAATCACCAAGGGAAGGTTCTTTGCTGTGCACTCGTTGGATGCATTGTTATTTATTGGGTTGTTCGGAAAGTAATTTCGTTTTTTTTTAGTGAAAATGAAAGACTATTTTCGTATAATGAATAAGCATTTTATTAAATTATGTATTGGCCATTCTGATCCAACACCCTTTGCCATCTTTCTGGTAGTAGCATGATTCCACGCTCATAAAATTTTTGGTCTTTGCTGGCAAAAAACTGATCCAGGTGATTTTTGGCATCTTCATTTGAGGTAAAGGTTTTACCGTCCAAAAAATTTTGCAGGGACCGGAACAAATAATCCGAAGGCGCCAGATCTAGAGAATATGGTGGATATGGCAGTGTATCCCATTCAAGCAGTAAAAACGTTTGGCGAGTGACCAAACTTGTAAGGTCTCGCATTATCTTGGTGGGACACTACACCTTTTCTGTTGAAGTGCATCGTTCAGTTTGTCCAGCTGATGACAGTAGACTTCGAACTAATTGTTGTGTTATCCTGTAAAAGCTGTAAAAAAAACAGATTCTTTTAAAATCCCACCAGACAGCATCATTTTTTTTGATATTGGCTTTCGAAATGCTTTGATCCGGTTCATCTTTTCAGCTCCATGATCATTTGCGTTTGACATTGTTATATACAACTCATTTTTCGTCCCCAGTAATGATGCGCTTTGAAAATGAATCATTTTTGTGACGTTTGAGGAGCGAATCAGACATCAACGCGACGACACAAATTTCTCTCCGTGAGAACGTGGGGAACCCATATATCGAGCTTCGAGGTTAATCCCAGGCCTTTCAGGTGGTCATAAACAGTTGAATTCGATAACTTTAAGATCTCACCGATCTCGCATGCTGTTATTCACCGGTTTGCATCAACTAATGCCTTTATCTTGTCTTTATCAGCTTCAACCGACCTTCCAGAACGTGGTGCATCTTCGACATCAAAATTGCCGGATCAAAATTTTGCAAACCAGTTCTGACACTGGTGTATTGTCAACACATCTTCTCCATACACTTCGGTTAATTTCTTTCTGGCTTGAACTGCATTTTTACCTTTTCTATAGTAAAAAAGTAAAATATGTCGAAAATGCTGCTTATTGCTCTCCATATTTAAAAGGGCAGCAACCAAAAGCTACTGCGTAAAATCAATTGAACTTTTTCACACACAAGCCTTGCTATATCACTTCTCAAAACATATAATGATTATGCTGCTTAAGTGTGAAGTTGAGTTCAAAAAATACAATTAAATCCTTTGTCGGGAAAAAACGAAATTACTTTCCGAACAACCTAATAGAATATAAACCATCGGATTCGTAACTAACGTTCTTGTAATTAGACTACGACTCTATATTCGGGATCCTCACGTGTTACACATCAAAATACTAGTCTTGACGTGTTCGATTCGTATATATAGCTATTGGAAGATGCATACCTTGTGGGTCACCCTGCATAACTTTAATTGGTAATTTCTTACATTGGATGAACTAATAAAATTTGATTCGAGATAAATCTCTAAAACTTCGTTCTAATGCAATTTTTGATTGGTTATTAGTGATGGGACCGTAATGTACATTACCTAGGGTTACAGAATATGTAGATTCTCCCAGCAATCAATACATTATGGTACAAGTAAATGGTTGTGTTGCGGATGCAACAATTAAAACAAATTACATTTCTACTGAAATGGCCGACATCAGTGGGGTAAAATGAATGCAAAACGGAGGAATTGGTAAAACTAAAGGCATTACTTGTTTGTGTACTGGTATATAAATCACGAAGAGTGCGAGTTGATATATTAGTGTATCTATACTTTTCACCTTTGCACTCGGGAAGGTTATACTCCTTCAACAAATACAAGGTTCATTCTCGTTATATTGCGTAAATGCAATGCTACTAGCCATTCTTCCGAAATCTTAATTGCCAATTGAGAAACATTGCATTATCAATGTCTAATAATAGCGAGTAAAATTTACAATTTGTTTGTAGAAGTCAATGGCATGCGAATGATTTTGCATTGTTCCTAAATCTCTTGCAGAAATCCCGAATAATGGCTTTAATCTACTACTATATACTTAAAGTGGACATCTGCCCGATACTATTCTACGTCAAAATCCTGAGATAATTCCTGTAAGCCTCGATTGTGAAGACAAGTTCCATAATCCCTGCAATGCTCTAGCAGATGCAAATGAATTTCCTCTTAAGGTAAGAAAATGAATATGAATTTTATATTCGAGTTACTTCTAAAGAATCGAGAAATTGAATGTTTACAAGATGTCTTGCACATTTACCAGAGAAATCTCGAGTGTTTGAAACTTCCTTAATATTCTAGATATCCACTTACGTTAACATTTGCCCCAAATAACTTTAATCTCCAAAAACAAGTGGGATATGGTCGCATTTCTCAGCCAAGTGAGCAGTTTTGATAAACGATAAGAATAAATTTCAGTATCTTTAAGTTGATACAATGTATATTGTTGAAAGTCTTGCATGGCGAACGGCTATAATGTATTTTGATTAAAGGGTTAAAACTATTCAGTCTATAGAAAAAACCAACATTTATCCTTTGCCCCTAATTAAATTTGGACATGGGTGTGCAAGGCTTGTCGGAGTTAATTTCCGTTGAGAGCCGTAGGGCATAGTATGAAAGATTATGAAGGAAAAGCAATTTACTCGTTCTCATTCTTTCTTAAACTTCGATATTGTGAACATAATGTTTTATTGTCAAAATAATAGTTTACATTTCGCCATTGTGTGGTATCTTTCAAAACAGTTTTCATGGTGAAATCCCGGTTTTCGATGACATGTCGTCATAATTAGTTTGGCGTCAATTAAGTCTTTAATTTTTCATGGCGAGTCGGTGTCGGTTCTATCAATACTTGATTTCATTATCACGAAGTAGTAAAAGCACTGTATTGGCTCGTGAATTACTTGGAAGTTTCTATTTGAAAAAAATATTAACTGATGTATCCTAAATCGATTAAGATATTTCTTTGCTGTAGTGGCTGAGGACATAGACCTAATCTGAGCAAATGGATGGATGTTTGGATTTTCGTGGTGCAAGGGCCAGAGCTGGCCATGCTGCGCCAAACATGGTTTGCGTTTATTGCCAAATCTATAAAATATTTCTTGAGGGTCAAAATGCGATGCTTTGTTTTTATAAAATCAAAGTACAATAAGTTTAAAGGACAAATCTTAAAATTAGAGCTCCAATTACAGAAAAGATTCCTAGAAAATGTAAAACACCCATGATATTCATATAAAATGGAGAAAATTTATGGCTCTTAAATATTCAGAAATTCTTGTGAGGGTTTTCTGCTACCAATTCAAGCATCTCCAATGTTAAAGAATTCCGCATACGATGAGAATTAAATTTCACACTGTGTTAAACTGTAAGATTGACGTTGCAATCTGGACACATCGGTGATATAAACATATTTTGGTGGCCAAGAATAAACATACTGCCGCAAAGATTTATTTTCTAATCTTCCGTCTTTCTCCAGGATACCAAACTTCTATTTTTTACGTCGATATTTAACGTAGAGTTATCTAACGGTACATTTGAAATTGTTGAAAGCCGTCGTAGTGTACATAAAACATTGCCGATTTCCTTAATTAGAACATTCAATAACTGCGTAATATTGGATTAAAAATTTAGTGCCTGAGAATGTTTAAATTATGAATCAAACAGAAACCGAATTATGAAAAATGAAACCAAGGCATCATGGGGTGAGGCAGATTTTATTGACTATAAATTTTTCAAAATTGGCCAATTTATAAAACTTTTGAATCGAATTACCTTTGTTTAATTCGAAGAGCAATCGGTCACAAGACCTGCCTTTAGATAATCAGTTTTGTGATAGTTTGAATGTATATTTAAAACAAATTTCCGATATTCAATTTTATAGGTTACTATTCGACATCAAACATACATTACAGTAATGACACCTGCGTAAGTCTTCATACGAGATCATCTTTATCATGAAAATTCATTCTTGGAACTTCAATTTTTATCCACATCTTGAAGTGCAAGAATTCAACGGTAAGTTCTGAAAAGTTGCTTTCTGTAATTAAACACGAGTTCTATCCCTGCTCATTTCGTATAAGATCTGACGTTTCATGCGAGATTAAATTTTTAAAGATGTCTTGATATACATGGTGTAAATTGTATAGTGCCACTTATTCATTTACATCTTCACTAGAACAAATATAAGGTTTGGATGTTTTATACTAGTATCATGAATGTGTCTGTAGCAAAGAGCGAGCAGTAGGTTCGAATCTTTCTCTGTAGAAAGCAAATACACGTTAATGCTTTCAAAAACGCTTATCGACGAGTTAATCCACTACCTTGGCATAGCCCGTACTTTTATCGATCTACGGCTTCTTTATCTTGCGTAAACTTGTGGAAAAAACTGACGCATCATTTGTTCCTAGCATAATTTTCCATTTTTGGTTAGGAATTCGTAATTGAACTTGTTTGCGCATTGTTTCACAAACAAGAAAGCAAATTCATCCGATCGTACAGATGCTTATTCAGAATCAATGTCATCAAATCTTGGTGGGTAAAAGTACTCGGAATATTCTGAAATCTTGGCGACATCTCCATTAACCCTAGATCTCCAGTGTTTGTTCTAGAAGTCTCTTCGTTTTAAAAACTAGACAAATTGGTCGATTCGGTTACTAGATATTTTGAGTTCAAGCGAATCGAGTGAAGAGCCTCGGCACATTATACATTGGAAGTGGTGTTCGCGTCTCCGAAAAGGACAAAACGCACGTTATTGAACCTCTTGAATTGTAACCATTTACTACGATACTATAACTAATATTTTCGTAATGGCTGGCATAATTCTTTTCGAGCAAACAGGTAGAGAAATCGTGATTTCCATTAGGAATTTGAGGTAATATGAACTGGTCTATAAATAAAACCAGTCTTTATACTTCTCAAGTGTATGATCCCGGTTAATGTATGCGATAAATTCATGATTGGCAAGAAACGCAAAATGTTGTGGAGTCGAAAACGCTTTGCATTAGATCGTTCGTTACCAAACTGTATTTCTACGCAACAATCCTGTTTTAATTTCAGAGAATTGTCAGTCTGTAATGCAGTCCTAATGTGTAAACTGGCTCACTTGAATGTTAAGTTGCACATGAATAAAAATTGAAAGGGCGAAAAATGCCTTGTGCATTTTTTAAATCCGAGAAGGGTTTATCTGGTTTAGAATTCGGAATAAACATTTGAATATCAAGTACAATAAACGTCACCTTACATAATATTGCAAAAATTAAAATATAGCTTTTTTCCGTGCCTTATACTATTCCTGTTAAATTTTCCATCTTAAGAATAATCTAATTTAGCACAATGCATGGAAAAATGTGGAAATTCCAAAATTCCTTCAACCTAATTACTAGAATGAAGGGAAATTAAGCGATATTGAATTTAGAATACTCACGAATGTACATCTAGGCAATAATTAATCTTAAAAATTGCGTTTAATTGTTCAGTTATTTGGTTTGAGCTATGCAATTTCTTTCGATACATGATTTTGATAACCCAAATTAAAGTTTATAATCTCCGTTTATTGCAACATTTCTAACATGGTCAGTGACCAGATTTAAAGTCAAATCATTAAACTTTGAATGAATCTGATGAATACAATGCAAGCAATTTATTTTTCAGGACTCTGCTCGTCGTCTGGATGGATGTGTTAATTGGAAGAAAGGTGAAGACGTTGGCACTGGTTTGCCTTTTCAAAGTCGTGCATCTCGCTAATTCCTCACGGTTTAACTAGCGGCTGGATGGTAAATTTCATTACTGAAGTACATCTATATGCTTGAATGATTTAGACCATGGTATAGTGTCTGCTGTATGCGATTTGATGAACAACTGAACCCGAGACATGCTTTCAGCGATTCATGTTTTATCTACAAAATTTGTCAACTGTATTGCCTAGAGTTAAACTTTAACTTAAGAGATTGTAAATTATACTTGTGCAGGGTTACTTCAACGCATTCGAAGTGGTTTCGAATTCTTTTAAAAATTCTCCAAGCCATTATTTTTAGGTTTCTTCGGATGAAACGGACGATTCCTAGGTACTTATTCTCTATCCAGTTAATAGATGCCCAAAAAATCTGCTTAATTACCAATTAAAATCGGTGTCAGAAGTTGGGGAATTCAATATCTATCTCGTCAAAATTGCATATTAAACACCTAAATGAACAGTTATTTAAAAATTTTCTATTTATCGGGTCCTTCAGCAATAAAGATGGAAATTACAATCTAGGAATTTCAAAATTTGATCTCTACCTTGATTTATTGCTATTCCAGTTCTTGTTTGGTTCACGCTGTAAACTGTTAAGGTTTTCACAGCACTTTCTAGATATCAATTCAGGTTATGTTCCAATTCATAAATCATTACAATAACACGAGTATTGAGTTAATGAATTAATTCATTAAGTGTAAGTACCAAATAATTTAAAATGAAGAAAATCTCTTAATGTTTCAATATCATAAATGCGCCTCCTACCATAAGAGTAACAATAAATGGCTTAATGAGATCTTTCAATTGAATTTATTTAGTTTCCAAAGTCCAGGGTTTGAAATGATCAGCCAACTCGCGAATCTTGGCTTCTGTTGCCAGGAACGTTCCTCTCATACCATTAGAAAGCTCGTGTCCAAAAGCTTGTTTCCGAAGATTTAATGGCATAGAATGTTCAGATTATCTAGATATTAAATTTAAAATCGCAACATCTTAATATATTGATCTATTGTACATGTTCTTAAACGCTGAATCGTGTTGAAGCCAAGCCATTCACATGATATAAAATGCGTAGATTGAGTTTTTCAGTTGAAATTCTTTAAAGGAATAACGCTACCAATTTAAAGAATACATACTAAGCGTACAATTCATCTTTGGATTCTTAACCCTTCGCATTTTAGAGTATACGTCAGGAAGTCTACATGGACTGAGGAGAAATGTTTATTTATCAAAAGGGTAACTCGAATTCGTAGAATTAGGTGCAACAACGGTTCACTTTTTAGCATATCACTTATTAGCAAAGTACAATTTCGGAAAAGTTAATTTTGTTCTGAAATGAGCAGTGGGTTTAGATCAGAAGGGGAATATAGTTTTAAGTTAATGACAATTCTGGATGGCAATATTAAAAGTGTAAATTGCACTTACCTGGTTCATTATGGCTGGCTGAAGTGATTGAATGAAATTTGGAAAACTGGTAGATTAGGCGCTTAGCAAGTCAACGTGGAAGGTAACAAGTTGAGGTAAATGCTGGCCCCTGTTTACTTTCCTCCTAGGCTGTTTGGGACCGGCGGTCTAGACGGAAAGTAACGGTCCCCAGGGAACCAGTACTCAACGTGTTAATGAAGTGGTGGGAGAATGGAGTGTTCCATAAATTACGAGGCATTAAGTGTGCTAGCGATTGTATGAAATGGTGGAATGAGTGTTGTTGTAATGCGAGAGGAAGGTTTGAACCAGTCAAGTGTGATCTATACTTCAAATATAAATAACAGTTGATGGTAGATTTAAACTCTACACGCTCACATGCAGCATTCTCAAACGTGCGAGTCAAGTTTTTCTCTTTGCTTAGGGAAATGCAGACTTCGGTTTTCATGTTGGAAGTTTACGTTCGCGATAGACAAAGAAATAAGCGTGAGTTACGTGCTTATACGTGTGTGTGTGGGGGGGGGTCTTTTTACTTCTCAAAGAATGGAATTGCATATTGGCCGATTCTAATTATATTGATAATCAACCATTCAACGCAAATAACTTAAGTGTCTTAAAATTCCATTTTTCAACATAGCATGCGGTCTTTTAAAAGTTCGAAGGATATTCGGAGGAAATTTTTGAATTAAATTTGATTTGGAGGCTCAAATTATAATGCGTACTTCGTTTAATACATTTGTTTAAATGGCGGCTTTCAAGAGGGCATTTTAATAAAGCATTTTTTAAATGTCTCCGAATAAAATTTGAGACTATATTTACAACACTATAGTTTATAGTAATGCCAACTTGTATCAAATGTCAGCTATTTAAAAAATCATTTAAATTTCACCAGGAATAACAATGGTAGATAAGATCTCTAATTGAATCGATATCACTTCACTAGTATAACACAGTCTTCAAATCTTTATTCAAAAATTCAGTATTCAATTAAGTTTTAATGATTACACACCATCTTGTTTTAATCGAGTACAACGTCCCGTAGGCCACAATTTTAAATGTCTTTCCTAAGACAACCCATTTCACCCCTTGACCTATAAATGTACTCAACTTTCTAAGTACCTGACGCATCCTATCTAGAAAATTTATTGTTCCTATAATAAAAGAGCACTTGAGATGTTGAAGCCTTATTGAGTGACCTTCGAATCTTTAAACCTAAAATAGAAGGGAGACATTAAATTTTTGCATTTAGATGTCTAGATTAGATTAATCATTCTATTAAAGGAGGATAATTCGAGTACAAATCGGTTACCATCTATCCGTGCACACAAGTTGTCGTCATTCTGAATATTTGTTGTATAATCGTCCGTTTCATTTGAATCTAAAGCTTCAATTAAATATCGGTTGCATGTTCCGGTAACTGTGAAATAATTTTAAAAGTAATTTTAAATGGTACATCCTTTAATTCTCTTTTCTATATATGAAATGTCTCAAATTTATAGCTTGTTGATACGTTTGTGCTTAGTATGTCAATAACTATTTTAAGACTTTTCTTAGAGTTATAATATTCAAAAACAATCGTTGAAGTTCCCTTGCCATTTTAAGCATTTAATTGAAATAAACTTTTTGTGAACTTAATTTGAAATTTGCAAATGTTCTATACTGTTTACTATACCTTTTAAGGAGCGTGCTGTATTGGACTCCAAAAAGACTGTATTCAATTTGTTCCATGTTGTATATTAAATCGTCTAGCAATAAGGTTGCGGTAGCTTTTTATTAAATGTAAATGTATATTAACGTGTAGCATTAATTTCCAGGCTCGATGATGCATAATTAGATGTCTTGAACTTAATAATTTTTATCTAATCAAACTAAATATTCAATGAATAAGTAACGACAGGCAGCTAGGGCTTCAAATGGAGAACCTTTACAATTGTTTGAGGCGGGTACAGTTTCTGAATTCTGGCTTTGGAGCCATTTCTAGTGTTTAAATGCAATCTTTCCGAAATTCCCTCTTTACAGCCTAATAAGCTTCTCTATTTTCAGAGGCATCGATTATTTTCATTAAAACTTTAGTATCTTCCGTATTATGTTAACTTTCAAAGCGAAGTTGGAAATTTATCAAAAAATATAGAATTTTTAAAGATTAATCTTGTACTTGCTTAAAAATTGTGGTAAATCATTAGTTTACGTCGGGAAAAAAAATGGAAAAGGCCAGCAAGTTCAGGGTAAATTTGAAATTGGTCAAACTGTTATAATTTCGGTGTGATGTTTATTGATATTTAATGTTAGATTAGTTTCCCTAACACCGTCTATTAACATGGATACGCCAATCATCTTGAACTTCTTGTATGGCAAATGAAACTTTTTGTAGTCTTGTCTTTTTAGCTTTGAGATTTCTCTTATTATAACATCTAACATTTAAATAGACAAATTTAAAACTTGTCTTCAATACACACTCTAATAGAGATCAAACTTCATAACGTGCATTTAGCCATAACTTTAACAATAAAATTTGACCTATTAATATTGATAAGAAATGTCTGCAGAAACCAAACTGCAGTCTATGAATCAGATAATGGACTTGTCTCTATCTTAACTTTAGATGTGCATGAATACAAATTTCAACTGTTGAAGGACTACTCGATAGTTTTGAAAAGTCGAATTTCAGTCTATCCCATGACATTTTTAAGAATTAAAGTGTGAATAAGAGTTCCGTAATCGCATTTCCTTTATAGCTGAAGATGGCCCGTAGCTAAGCCGGCTAGCTGACGGACCGTCTTCTGTTTCTTCAATCAAAGCATTTTGACCTTGATGTTTGGCCAACATCGGACCAAAACGTTTCGATTTCGCGAATTCAGTAATTTCAAAAGATAATTGCAGTTTAAATTTGAATTGTTCCTAAACATCAAATTAAAAAAACCAAACATATTGATCCTCCTGGAAATTAACTACGATCAAATTTTTAAGATGGAGTATTACATGCTCTTCATTAGTTGAATTTAAAACGGATAAATATTTCAAATTTATAGCGTTTTAGAGTGCAATATAAATGTTAGATTTCTAACGGTTGTAATAGTTTATTTTGTTATAACGGAACTTGTCTTTAACGTTCTCATATTAACCAGATATCTCGTAACTTTCATAAAGTAGATTTCTAACTTGTTCGTTACCTTCACTAATCATACTGTTATGGCTTGCTTTCAGCAGAAACTTCTAGCATGATCCTATCTTAAATAGCGAGTTATCACGCTAGAAACTGGACCAGTCTTCTAGATTTATCCCAAACTGTCCTCATATCGGCACACTTCTCGTACTTTTAAATAGTCAAAGTATTGCGAATAGTTTCTAAACTCACTTGTTTTATTTAATGTATTTTGATTGTAGTTATTTCAATCTAGAGTCAAGCTAAAAGTAAATTTTTAAAAAATGGTACTTAAGTCTTAACTTGCAGATAATTTAAATCCCGAGCTTGTAATGAGACACGAAACAATTTTAATTTCATTTGAACTAAAGTATTGGATTCTTGATTGAAATTTTATAATCGGTGGATATTTTTAATCGAGGAGTAAACTAATAAAATAGCATTTAAGTTTGAAATGATGCTAAAAACCGCTTATATAGCGTTTTATAAACTAGCGTACCAAGCAAAACTATGGAATTGTGAAAATGAATTTGAATAGCCAGAAAACCGGCGATTGATTTGGAAAGTCGATTTCGTGGATTTTATTTCAATATTGGTTACCAGACAACTCGAAAGCATTTGCCAATTCTTTAGATATCTGACTATTGATATTAAACTCTATAGAAGTTACATCTTAATTTGTTCTAGGACTGGTTTAGGATTTTAATTATCTAGCGACTTCCAGATTTCAGAACTTCTGCTTTTGAGGAAAGATTGTTTGTGGCTGTGCTAGCCAGTCACTTGCAGTCCTCTAAATTCCAAAAGATATTTTTGAATTCGATGCCTGATCACCATCGATGCCAAAAAGCCTTGGAATTTAAAGTCCGACCTCGGCGTATTAAAGTTCAATACTGTTAAAACTAATGCATCTCGGAATACTTGAATATCATTTTAATAATTGGGTTATTTAGCGGTACTGAATTTCTCCCATAGTTTTGCTATCGCGAGATCATTATAGTAACAATTCCATAAGTTTTGCTGGTGCCTTAAATTCAGAACAAGTCTAGTTATAATGAGAAATAAAAGCATCTAGAGTAAATCGCATTGCGTATTTGTAGTTGATATTCTCTAGTACGGGGCCACGGTGGCAAGATCTAGGCTTGTGAGCTTTAGGGTTTCGAGTTCAAGATCAGATACTGCCGAAGAACCGTCGTGTAAGGGGCGAGGGCTGTTGTAGATAAAATCCGTTTGGCCAAATGGCCTCCTGTTGCTGTTGAGTGCCAGATCGGATGTTTTGCCCGTAATCTGACTACGATTCAAAATTCCCATTTCCGTCACAAAACAGCCCTAATGTTGCTTTACAATTGGACGTTAATATAACTAAACAAACCGTCTAACATAAATTGTGTCGCGTACACATTCTACGAAATGTCATTTAAAAATTGTAATGTTTCCCTGATCCGAGTGATTGCTGAAGTATTAAGAATTTAATGGCGAAATTATGCTTTCATTAGTATATTCATAGATTTAGTTTTAAAATTGTGGTGAAATTTGTAGCTGACATTTTGACTTATGCTTGTTACCAAATGCGTTTACTTCTAACCGTAATAGTTTTTACATTACTTGGGTTACTTTCGAAAATTAGTCGTAGTTTCAACAAGTCAAATGAGTGTCGTATGCATGAAAGGAATTTAGTACTATCGCTAAAACGTGCTTTTTAGATTGCAATTAAATTCTTCGAAACGTCGAATCCTGTTAAACCGATAGAAAAATTCTTTTTTTCCCCAAACTAAATGCTATAAAGATGCAAATTTGGATCCCTCGTTCAATCGTCAAATCAACTGGCAGCTCCTTTAAGAGTTAAATCGACTTTAAAAATTTTTCGCAATGGTACAATGTTTGAAGAAACTAATACGGACCAAATTATTGCTTATAAAATGCATCATCCAGTCTTCCTTGACAAGTTAACTTTTTATAATGTTTAGTTCTCTCAAATCTAAAGCTTCCAGCTCATTGTTTAAAATAAGGTTTACAAGTTTTATCTTGCATACTTTAACTTAAAGTTAATTGTTGGAAAAAATTATGCTAAAAAATATTTAGCATAATTTTTTTTCAAATTTGAGTCTTGTGTGAAGAAGTCTTAAATTATTTTGTCCAAATGCTATGTTTAGTTTTAGACTGTAATCGTAATAAGTTTACTTTCTGAAATGAGATTAAAGTAGTTCTAAGGAGTGGAATCTTTCAGTTATACAATGTTTCATTGTGGAAATATATTCACGAATTTTCATTCTCAATTTTGTATTAAAACTAAGATTTAATCAATGTATTCATATTTGTACTTATTTCCTTGACTCATCAAACATTACTGTACTGTGAAATGAAGACTTGAGCCTAGATCTTATTTAAGTGGTTTGTTTCCTTCTATAATAAACCATATCTAGATGTATGAGAAATTGGCTGCTAAAGTTTGTCTTTGAGCACGGCAAATTTTAAGTGGAAGCATTTCGATAAATTATAGCTTTCAAATTTATATTTGTCTCGTGTAAATGATCCTTTAAAATAGAAATATTTTGTTACGAATGGTGCCTGCTGTTATGCTTGAGAATCGTAGCTGTTGTCTTTATTAATATACAATATTTATGCAATTAAATTTGCTCATTTCATTTTGTACTTTTGCTTCTAGATGACTGACTAATCGTCTTTATGATTACTTTCTATTGTAATTTGTATCTAAGGTAATTATTTGAATGCTTCATGGCATGAAATAATGTTAAAGTAAACTGTATTGTAAAACGACAAATGCGTTTAATAAATTTGGTTTTTAACTTAGATTGCCTACATGTCTTAATTTTTACTGTCCATCTTTTTTAGGGTTAAGGGCATCGATTACCGGCTAGCGAAACTTAACAAACGAACGAAATTTTTGCTAATAACTTATACGTATATTTCAATTCATTTTTGCCCGCGAAGGCTTAAATTTTTTATTTCTTTAAAGTCCTTGTATAAACTGCCAAAATATTCAATTTTAGGGAAAAATTTGTCATCGATTTTCAGCTAACTGTTGAACAGAAATTGAAGGAATTTAACTTGGCACTAGTTTTCGATAAGCAAAGGAACCAACTGATTTTATATTTTGAATAAAATGTATTGGTAAAAAATGAACATTCAGAAGCCGTTTTTAAAATGTCGGTAGTATCAATCATAAAACGATCAGAGAAAATTACCAACCCAATCTTCGAATTCGATCATTCATTGCATTTAGATCTTCATTTCTTTAATTGGGGAAATCTCACCTGTTACAGGAATCCAGATGTTTTGGTGCCGTTAAATATGTTCAATCAGTATCTCACCCTCGTCAATTTAAGTCTTCTAAGTTTTTAGTTACCAGCTCTGACAGTTAGTAGTCGCCTTTCTGGAATTCTCGATTTTACAAACCTTGATTGCCCCTCGCCCTCTCTTTCTTGGAGATTACCTTATTTATGTCCCTTTCTGCTAAAATTTAGACTTCATTTTTCTGTATTTACTCTTTTCGTGTTTTACCTCTTCCCACCATTCTTCTACTATGCCCAAAGTTGACTTGTACTACACACTTCCATCGATGAAGTAGAATTTATCTGGACTTTTCATGAATTATTGGTTTTTATGCAATTTTGCAAATCATTTGTAGACAAAGTTGATTAATCTAACCACATTCCATCAAATATTGATTATGCCCATTTTCCATCTCTTCTGTTCGTATAGTTTTCACTCTTGAACTTCGCTGGTGGTTTCAGGTAACTTCGGATTTTTTTTTTTATTGTAACCTTCTTCCGCCAGTTCTTCCAATTTTTTGTGCCCCCTCTTTGCTTTTCCCCTTCCTTAACTTCCCATCTTCCTTTTTAAAATTTTAGTCCTTTCGTCGAACGCAATTGCTTTATCGATTGCGTTTTGAGATAGTTTAAGATTCATAAGACCACGTCTTCAAGAGGTTTAATAGCTCATGATCTTAACGAATTTTGAGGATATGTACCATGTTTCTGCAGTTGCTCGGAACGTTCTGGGAACAATTTGGGTTTATTTTCGACGTCTTTAGTCTTGAACCCCATTTCATTGACAGTAAGGCATTTTGAATGCATCTACTGAATTTAGACAAGATAATAACTTCGCTAATCTTGATTTCTTAACTTCAGAGTACTGTTAATTCCCATAGGTCTCGAAATAAAGATCTTGAATTCGTGATATTCTCAGTGGCAAAAAAACGGGTAGTGGTGTCTGAGGATAAACGTATAGTCCAAGCAGTAGAATGCAATCATAAAGGTTACTTTTTGGAAACGACCTCATTCAATAAGGAAGTTCTTCGAATACTGTACTGAGTTGTTCACATCCATATGCCAATCAATTATTTTTAGACGATGGACAAAGATGCTCGTTGATGTCAAGTGGCAAGCATAACTAGTTGCAAATATTAGAGCTGATAATTTCGTTTGCATCAAGTTAGAAACTAAATATTTGAAATACTGAAGAGATGGCTGTACTCATCTACCCATTCCCGCTTATACAACGCTCAAATTATTTGGAATGCTTTCCATAATGTCGTATGCATTTTAAGTTGTTAATTGATAAAGCCAATTCCTCGCAAGCATGAACTGTAATTAAAACTGTGCTAAAATTCTCCCTCTATTTATAGTATAATGTATAAACTCTAACCTTTCAAGCGAACACTATTGTCTTTCGGGTTAAGAGAATGTCGTTTTACCACCATTTAAAATCTTTTTAGTCTTGCAGAATGTTCTTGTAGTCTTTGCTTAGTTTATACAAATGTTATTTGCTCCTTTTGTTACTGTAACCTTATTAAACGTCAATCAGCAATGAGGTTAGATATGGAAGGATATCGGTTGATGAAATACAACGCACTTTTTGAGTAATTATCATACAATAGCGATTTTTTTTCCTAACAGTTTCTTATTGGGGAAAGTCGAATTGTTATGAAGTTGACAACTGAGAAACATTTTAAAATACCTTGTTAATGTAGATGAGATTTTATTCATCATCGGTTATACCTTTTGGGCCTGGTTTCTTGCTGATGGATGGGGTATCAATTACTTTGTCATTAAAATGACACTTGGCACTTTATAATCCGCACTCCTATTGCAATTGTAGCATCACTTTTCACAGCATTGAGATATTCCAACAATTTCCATATATTTTTGTCTTATGCTGTTGGAATCTTGCTCTTCTGGTATTTTTTTCCGTTTCTGATAATTTTTCGAAACCATTTGTAAAGCTGGCTCATAAAATAAACTCAGATTTACTCAGCAACCTAACTACCAGGCTGACTATAGTTTATGGTAATTATCAGTAAATCTATCCAAGTATTAGGATCATTCAATTGTGACGACTAAGAGATATCAATAACTAAATATTTGAGTTGTTAATGATTGGTGTTCAATATAATCATTGAGCTTATTAATATCCTCTCAATAATTGGATCTGTCACTTTCACAATGTAAAAGTATAGTTGTTATATATGAGAAAATAAATGTAGTAAGCATGTGAAATGTCCATTAACATCTGTTGTAATCGATTATTAATGTTTTTCCTATTTTCAGAAAATTTTCAAAATGAGTAAAAAAAAAAATGATGCGCTTATACATAATGGAACAAAATAAGCAATTTTGACTCCCCTTCTTAACGAAATATCCAAGAAGCAGAAGAAAGACGTAGAAAGAGGAAAGCTGTTTTTGACAGTTATCCAGCTCATCGACAGAGCTCCGAAGCTGACGCTCAAAAATTTTGCTGATCAAATTCCATTCATCGCTTTAAGCCTAGTCCAACTAGAGGCCGATCCCAACCTTGCGGGTTCAAATCGCCGTCGCCACATCGTCGATTAGGCCACGAACGTTATGCTGAAAATCCCTGATGGAAGTTTCGTGTGGCCGTAAGGAAAACGTACTTTCTCTATCATGATAAATAACCTAGAGCAGTCATTTGAATTAATTGTTTTGCAGCATTGTAGCCACGACATAATCCTTGGATGGGGCATTTTAGAAGTTTGTCAAGCTGCGGTAGGCAGTAGTCGGACTGAACTATTTTTAAAAACGTGTTGGGCAAGACTTCACAGCCCTGAACGCTTGGAAGTTTTATGCAACAAATAATTATGAGCTTGCCCCGTTCATTAACTAAAATTGAAATATCAGTAGGCTAACTTCGAGGAGACTTAATTATAAAAGGCAGTAAGAATTTGTTCTTCGAAAAAAAAATATTACTGTCTCATCCATGATCCCTTTATACCAGAGGTGTCCAAACTTTTCGCGGCGCGGGCCGGATCGAAATTAGATCCATGTTATACGGGCCACATGTATATACAAATTGAAAAATATCATTATGAGTAAAGTAGCATTAAATACTATTAATTAATACTATTTTATTGTAACTTGAAAATACAAAATACTAAACAAACAAAGTATAATTGTTTTATATAAATTGAAATATTTTCATGCAACTTCTAATGCGAATGATGAAACTTTTTTTTTTTGTTGTTGAAGAATGTCTTTATAGTTGGGATCAAAATTTGTTACACCAATCATAAGCAATGACTGCTAATGATCATCAGATAAATTTGCTCTATATTTTGATTTGAGATACTTCATTCGAGAAAAAGTTTGTTCGCAGACGTAAATAGTCCCAAACATTGAAATGAATTTACGAGCAAATTTCTTCAAATTTGGAAACTCTTTAGTATCCAAATATTTATAAAAATCTATTAAGTTTCCTTCCTTGTATTTGTCCTTGATTTTTCGTTTGCTTGAAGATCAATAATTTCTATTTGAAGCTGTGCGCGTGCAATAATTCCATGAAAACGTTATCGAAATCAAAACGATATTTATTTATACTTAAGTGCTTCTTTAAGCGAATTACTCAAAATTGCTGATGCTTTATTTACAACAAAACAATAAGACTCTGCTTATCATCAAAATTCACATGCGTATAAAATTTCTTTTATGTTTGAGTTAGCGAAATATATATTTTTTATTTAGTCTTATAACTTAACAGCGCGATAGACATTCGTGTTTGGTCAAGTACAACAACTCCGTTTTGTTGGCCACGTAGTTTTTCGATATACCTTTATGAAAATGAAAAGGTTTGGGTGAAAACATCATTATGTTTTAAAACCCTCCGCGGGCCGGATAAAATCACTTGGCGGGCCGGGTTTGGCCCGCGGGCCGTAGTTTGGACACCACTGCTTTATACCATAATGGAAAAAGTGAGATCTGATTTTCCAATATGTAGTTCGAGAAAGAACTGAATTTTTCTTATAGGAAATGTGAATAATCAACCATTCCTAGACGGGCGATCATTATAATTTGCCTATTAAACCAAATCTTACAAAATAATAATCTTAAAGGCTTTGCATCATCTTAAAATTCGAAACTTATCATTTTAATGATATCAGTTTCATTTCTCTGTTTTCTTTACCGTTAATAAATTTTTAAAAATGCAATGCATAATTTGTAAAAACGCTTCGAAATTCAAATTATTTGCTTTTGCCAATGTAAATAAGAAAATAGAATATCTTCTCTGGACGTTAATTCTTAAATAGGATTTTCGTTTGTTTTTATTTCGTAGAATATACACTTTTTAAAAATTTACATGATTTATAATTTATTTTGTCTTATTCAAATTTCGTGTTTTTCGGACTTGCCAAATACAAGACGAATTAAAAAAAATGTGATGCATACATTTCGTATTAATATTTAACAGCCCCCAAAATTAATGTGAGCGAATAAGGAATTTCCGATAATAAGTCTCTAAACTTAATTTTGTTTCTGTATTGGCGTTATCTTTACAACAGCATGGATGAACAAAATGACAGACTTTTCATAGAGAAATTCGACAGAAATATGTAACTGACAGACACAAAACTGTGTTTTTCAAACTCGCGGATGTCTGAAATAAGACGTATCAAAACTCGGAGTATGAAGTTATTGGCGATTGCAATACCATCCCTTTGTTTATTTACGAATTGTACAAAAAAAAGCATTTTATAATTAAAACATAAGATTGCGATAAAAAGTCCGCGTAGTTAAGAACTAAAATAAGTGAAAGAGAATGGAAATGTGATGAGAGCTAATTCTTACATGTATTATAATTACACTTTATGTAAAAGGACAGGTAAATTTAACACTAAAAAATTATAAATTTGTTGTTACTTATAGCACTTGTCATAGACAAGTACGCTAAAGAAGTCACCAATTTAATCCCAGTTTGTACAGTGGCCCTGAACACCAAAGGGCAGACATCTAACTTCTAATTCATATGAAGATACTCACAAACTCGTTTGTACAATCCTTTCTACAGGGGGGCACTTTTACATCCCTCATATAGTACCCGGGATGTTCAAATCACGGGAAAGACGCGCTACCTCTAGGCCAGGAAGCCGGAAGAGCTAATTTTTTCATGTATTATAACTATATTTTATGTAATTATAACACATGAAAAGGTATAACTCATGGATAGGATAAATTTAACTTTTACAACAAATATAAATTTATGAATTGAAAAAGGAAATCTATTCTGTTAATAGGAAAAATTACGACACATACGTTAATACATCAAACATTTATTTCAATCAAGTTTCTGAAATACATAACACATTAAAACATCAATGAAATACAGTAAAAGCTCTTTATTCGCGTATATGTTCCATAAATATGCCGCGAATACGGAATGGTAATTTATATGGGATTATAGGGGATACGTTCCTAGGTGACTATATATATCACATTTAATTGAAGTTTTTGAACATTTTGGTTAATTATCTTAGGCAATGGTTCGAAGAATTTTGTCATTTTCTCTTGCTCTGCAGTTTTTAAAAGCTCCTTCAATTCAGACTGATACGCAGCAGTTGCAGTAGCAATTTGTCTCCTAAAAATAAGATTTCGTTCCATAGACGTTCATAAAGAAATCGCAAAGCTTATTTGCCATTCTTAAATCTTCATTAAGATTTTTCTAATTAAATGTCACGTTTCCAGAGCTTGTTGAAGCCTCTTCTTCAATGGGTTGTGAATTTAACATTTCCTCCAAGTCGGTTTCAGTCAAATCTTCATCTTACGATTCAAGCAATTCCTGAATATCACTTGATTCTATCTGTTCGAACCCATCTCGTTCTATTCCATTCGCGATTTCGGCTATGTTTGCAGTCAAAGTTTGAATCTGCACAGATTCTTCATTTTCCGTAGTCAGTCAGGCCAGTTTTTTCAAGCATGACTTCAATGTGTGTGGCTTCAGTTCTTCCAATGATTCTTTTATGTTTACGATACATTTTGCTATGTCAAATTTCTTCCAGCATTCGAAAACATTTATATCAGGATTACATTCCATATTATCCAATATGATTTTGAAGGTTAGTGTCTAATGTAATAAAGCTTAAAGGCCTGGAATATTTCTTGGTCCATAGGCTGAAGCAAAGCCGTCGTGTTGGGAGGTAAGAATGTCACTTTTATATTTTGATGCATAGTTTCAAGTTCGCTAGGCTGACCTAGTGCATTGTCCAAAACTGCTTTAAAGTCTGAATTCTGTTTTTTTTTTTAAGTAAGTTTCAACTTCAGAAACGAAACAATTCCGGAACAGTCACAAAAAATAGCACTTGTATGCCACACTTTCTTATTAGCACACCAAAACACTGGCAGGTTGAATTAAGAAACCGCGAATATAGGAATTGGGTCGCATTTTTTTTTTTTATCCGCGAATTGTGAAACCGCGAATGAAGGAGCTTTTACTGCATCTCTTTTCAGCTCACAATAATCACAGAAGCATATGAGAGGAACTATGCTATGGGGGAATTGCACCGCGAAACTGAATAACATATTTTGACTAGATTTGAAGTCGGATATACATTGAGATAAGTGTAAAACGATTAAATATATTTCTAAAATACACTACACATTGATACATCACTGAAGTCTTTTTTTGGGGGGGGGTGGATGTTATAGTAAATACAGCAACAAATGAGTTAAACTGGGTAATAGGAGGAAGGATTCACTATGTCCTAGTAGGAAATCTTTTGATTAGATTTCAATATACACCCAGGCATGCATAACATGATTTATCAAACACAAATTGGTGCGGAAATGATTGAGTGCCTAAAATATGTTTCTGAAATCCATCACACATCACAACTTGAAAAAGATAATTCATTTTTTTTCACTCTTTTTCCAGCTCACAATAACCACAGCAACAAATGAGAAAAGTTGGGTGACAGGGGAAGTTCACAGAGAATCTGTTGACTAGATTTCAAGCCGGATATACATCCAGATATGCGTAATACGATTAATCCGAGACAGATTGGCGGTGAAACGACAAAGTATGTTTCTGAAGTATTAGGGTGCCCCAAAAGTTTCTTTCTCGTCGCACTATGAATGGTTTTAACCGGTTCTGCTCATGTAAGCATGCAGGCTTATCAATATGAGATATGCGTACCTGTGTACACACTTGGTATAAGGACAACAGACCTTCAACTGTGACTATATCCCCAAAACGATTTGTTCATTTGGTGGGATTGGCAAGGTGTAATTTTCTACGAGCTCCTACCTGAAGGTGAAATAATAAATTATATTACAAACTCTCGTCAACTGGACCAATTAAAAGTTGCCATAACAACAAAACCTGTAGCTTTTGATCATGACAATGCGGGGCCATCGCATCTTGCATACTTTCCATATCTCTCTCCATCTAATTACTTTCTTCTGTAATTAAAAAAATATCTTCGCGATATGCGCTTAACCACGAGGATTATATCCTGTCCAAAACACAACAAATTTGGAAACAAGGCATAATGAGGTTTCCTGAGAGATGGAAGAAGATAATAGAGTGACAAAAGTAGAGTAAGTAGATAAAGAAAAGGGTTATTATGTAACAAAATAAATATATCTTCAGAAGAAAATATTGTATATTCATTCATATCAGAAAGATAAAAGAAACTTATGGGGCACCCTAATATATGACACATTAATGCATCGATGACAGGTCTCTTTTTTTAGGAGGGGGCTTATAATAATCACAACAACAAATGAGAGAAACTGGGTGATGGTTGGGACTTCACCACCACACTAAAGGAATTCTTTTAATAAGATTTCAATTCTGGTATGCACTCAAACATGCATAAAATAACACGTGATAACTTGATAAAACATGCATTTATCAAGCACAAATTGATGCGGAAATGATTAAGTGCATAAAATATGTTTCTGAAATCCATCACACTTTATAACTTCAAAGAGATAACTCATTTTTTCACTCTTTTTCCAGCTCACAATAATCACAGTAACAAATGAGAAAAGTTAGGTGACAGGTGAAGTTCACCGCGAACCTGTTGGGAATCTTTTGACTAGATTCCAAGCTGGAAATACATCCAGATAAGCGTTAAATGATTCATCCGAGACAGATTAGCGGTGAAACGATTAAATATATAAAGTATGTTTCTGAAATACACTACACATTAAAACATCGATAAGGGTTTTTTTTTTTTTTTTTTTGCTTATAGGAATCACAGCAACAAATGAGAGGAACTGGGTGAAAGGTACACATTAAAGCATCAATAAGTTTTTTTTTTTTTTTTTTTTTTTTGCTTATATAAATCACAACAACAAATGAGAGGAACTGGGTGAAAGGGGAACCTGGAGTAACGAAGCAGAGCACTGTGCTCTTCAACGGGATTTTCATGGAAATCATCTGATCAGATTTCATGCCCGGTGTGCTTGCACATCCAGATATGAATAAATCATAATTGATTCATGAGAGGCAGATCTACGGGAAAATGATTAAGTGCGTAATATATGTTTCCGAAATTCAACGCACATTAAAACATCGATGAGTCTTTTTAGCTCATAGAAATCACAGCAACCAATGGGAGGAGATGGGGACTTGGTATCTACAGTAAGACACAGCCTCTACATCATGAATGACCCTGATTGAAATCTTTTGCTTAGATTTCATGTCCGGAATACTCTTAAAACCAGATATGTGTAAATTATTAATCGATTCAATAGTGACAGATTGGTGAGAAACGATTTAAGTGCATAATGTATAGATCTGAAATACAACAGACTTTAAAACATCGATGAGTCTTTTTTAGCTCATAAAAATCACAGCAACAAATGAGAGGAACTGGATGAAATGGGAACCTGGAATCCACAGCAGGACACAGCGCTCTTCATCACATCGCTTGAAATCTTTTGAGATAAGATTTCAAGCCAGGTATATATCCAGACATGAGTAAAACGATTTATGAGAGCAAGATTGGCGGTGGAACGATTAAGTGCATAATATATGTTTATGAAATACATCACACATAGAAACATCGATGATAGTTTTTTTTAGCTCATATAAATCACAGCAACAAATGAAAGGAACTGGGTGATAAGGGTGCTTGGAATCCATAGCAGGGGACAGCGCTCAAAATCGTGATTTTCAATGAAATATTTTAGTCCTATTTTATGCCCTATATATATATATATATATATATATAAATCATAGCAACAAATGAGAGGAATTGGGTGAGAGGGGAAGTTGGAATGTACAGCAGGACACAGCGCTCTTTAGAGTGACCCTGAAGGAAATAGATTCCATGCCCGGTATACACGTTCATGCAGGTATGAATAAAACGATCAGTGAGAGACAGATTAGCTGGGAAACGATTAAGTGCATAATATATATTTCTGATATCCATTTCACATTAAAACATCGATGAGTTTTGTGTAGCTCATAGAAATCACAGCAACAAGTGAGATAAAGTGGGTGATAGGGGAGTTTGGAATCCACAGCGCTCTTTATCGCGGCCCTGAAGGAATTTTTTAAAATAAATTTCATGTTCTGTATACTCGTGCATCCAGATGTGAGTAAATCCTAATCGATTTATGAGAGACAGATTCTTGGTGGGGAAATCATGAAATAGATAAAATTTGTTTCTGAAATACATCACAGAGTCTTTTTTTTTTAGCTCATAATCATCACAGCAACAAGTGAGAGGAAGTGGTGAGAAGGTATCTTGGAATCCACTGTCTTCATCGCGAACTTCAAGGAAATCTGATTACATTTGAAGCCTTTATACATCTAGATATGAATAAAATGATTCATCAGACACAGACTGGAAGGGACATAACGTATACTGCTAAAAAGCATTACAAATCAAGACATCGATGAAATCGTTTTTTTGGAATGAAAAGCACCATCGTAGTACAAGACTTTATAGATGGAATCCGTCTTCAGGTTGATCTACAGGGAAGTTTTCCGAAAGGAATCTCGCAGCAGCAATGGATAAGAGGACATGGAACAGCAACAGACAGCCCTTGGCATTGCGAACCTGGAAAAGAATCATTTTATAAGTTTCATATCCTGTAGCACATTTCACAAGTGTACATTCATCTGTGGTCGCAAGACGTATTCTAATCTTCAACCGATGACAGCTGTATTTTCGTTTATCGCAAAAGAGCGAATTTTCTCTCTCGCTCTCTCTCTCTCTATATATATATTATTCATCTGATGACAGTCAAGCCTATATTATATTTATATAAATATATATATATATATATGTGTATGTGTGTAATGTCACACAGAAATCAAACATATCACACAAATCAAACACAACAATCAAACATAAACCAAGAGTCGTACAAACGTTAAAAGCATAATAGTTTCATATTTTCTCGAAGATTCATGAGCCTTTAAGGGCGAAAGCTTACGTTTTAAAACTAAATCTCCCATCTCCATTTTATACTAGAATTTATGAGTTTTAAATAAGGTGAAAACGATAGTTTCGAATAATAAATTTAGGATCAGAAAAAAAAAAAAGTTAGTTTGGAACTGTTTGATTCATAATAAATCTGTTACTGTTTTATATAAATAAAAAGTAAAAACACGGAATTCAGCAAAGAATTAAAATATTAATAAATCAATGAATAGGCAACATTAAAGATATTTATTCCTTTTATATTCTTTTGAGAACTAACGAAGTACTTATCAGAATCTTTGTACAACTCATACACCTTGAATTGGTTACCCAGTCCTCCGTAGCACTTCTTATTATACAACTCAACATTACATATAACGAAATGTCCACAAATTATTGAAGAATAGATGTTTCCAAAAAAATTTAATAATTAAAACATTACTCAAAATTATTAAGCTGGCATCTATTACTAAATGAATATATAACTGGCAATTCTTCTAATTATAACGATACCGGTTCTTTTGACGCCAAAAGAAATAATATCCTTTCCTACACCCCCAAAATGTAATAGAACATCCCGTTTTCAAGCCGACTGACCCCTACTTTTAGGGTTACTAGGGTTTTTCTCCTGATGGTGACAGTAGTGTTTTTGACGTAGTCGGATGCCTTAAATACATAAAATATGTTTCAAAAATACATTACATACCGGTAAGACAGTAGGGTTTTTGACGTAGTAGGATGCCTTAAATACATAAAATATGTTTAAAAAATACATTACATACCGGTAAGACAGTAGTGTTTTTGACGTAGTCGGATGCCTTAAATACATAAAATATGTTTCAAAAATACATTACATACCGAAATGCCAATGAGAGATATCTTTTTTTTTCCAGTTCTTCACAGCCGCTCAAACTCATCGGAGGGCGCCCGCAGGTAGCCACAGTAGAAATCTCCAGCATCGGGTATTTGAGGGCAATACTTAGACGAAGCCTGCAGAATCTCGGTGAGTGTTTTCACCATGGTGTCACTGACACGAAAGAATTCGACGTTGGAGCGTTGGCGCCATTCGCGGACATGTTCCGAACTGGAAGTGCCGCTGTAGTACATAATTTGGTGCACTGGTTCCATCTTCATATCGACCACAGCCGGAATGTTTTCAACGGAATCTTCCAGCAGGAACTGACCCATATTGGACCTGATGACATTTACCAGGAGACAGCGGGATTCACCAGGAACCTGATGAAAATGGTTTTATTAGATTCAAGAAACAAAAATATACATTAATTGACTATACGAATCATTAGAAATAGATTGTCGGAGGAAAGATTAAGCACACCAAGTATACATATTGATAGTAGTTTCGATCGTGTACATATACGGGATGGGTATAAAGGGAACTTTTCCATTATACCAGTGCAAGCGAAAAGTCGCCAATAATGATGCAACCAATGCCAAATGGAATATCGCCGCCGGTAACCTTTTGCGCCACAATATTTAAAGAAAGTCGCGGCCACTTTTTCACCTACGCGCGGACGACACGGCAATACTGGCCAAGAATAAAAACACGAATTATCTACATATCGCGCTCAATAAACACCTTCAAAAACTGGAGGATTGGTTTCTACAATGGAAAATAGAAATCAATGCCTCCAAAACCGAAGCCGTCATGTTTCACTGGTCCCAGAATCAACAAACTTTCCCAAAATTAAAATTAAAAGGTAAACTCATCCCTTGGTCTCAGGAAGCCAAATATTTAGGAGTCATTTTAGACCGCAAATTAACTTGGAAAAAACATTTTAACTACATCAGGGACAAGTTCCGAGCCCAGTCGCGTAAATTTTTCCCCCTTATTGGCCGGAACTCAAAGATGAATAGGGACATGAAAATGCTTATTTTTACAGCCTACTTGCGTCCAGTACTTACTTATGCATGCCCCGTCTGGGGTTATGCTGCAAAAAGTAACTTAAAAATAATAGAACAACAGCACAACCAGGTCCTCAGACACATCTGTAAAGCCAGACAGGTCATGAGAACCGATGATCTTTGCAAAGCACTAAACTATAATACCTTCATTCAAACAATCAAAAAACTTGCAACTAAATTTTTCAATAGTTTAAATAATAATGAAAACGAAGCGCTCGCGCAAATTAGCCTCTACACCCCTAATCGTAAAAGAAAAAGACCCCGAAATCTGCTTCTCGACTAAGTTTCAACACAAAAATTTTCCAAAGTCCAAAATCGAGCACTTTAACAGCCTAGAACCTGACTGCTGATTCGCTCATGCAGAACAATTGATTTAGAGCAGCCTAAACTCCTCAACTCCGCAAGCTACTCGCTCTCGACGGCCTCACTGTAAACAGAGTCTAACGACCAATCGCTAACGATCTTTCGCCGACCATTCCCATTGGCTCAGACCCTGCTCTCCCACTCCTCACTCACCTGCTACCATACCCAGAGCTGTGGAAACCTTCAGTACTGCTTCGAACTTCGCCTGTATAACAACAGACCAGGGCATTCTCGACGCCAGGCTCTCATCTGTCATGCAACTGGGGATAGCCCTGCTACGCAGGGCGGGTACCCCGTTTAAACCCACATTTCTTTTTCACCTACGCCAAAATGGCGATTGTGTGCTGTCGCCAAAAAGTCTGCTTGGCGAGATTTGCGCCGGTATAATGGAAAAGTACCAATTTACCCAAAAGTACCCAATTAAAGTTCCACTTTGAAATGACCATAAAAGGAAAACTATAGGACTAAATGTTATCACTTAATAAAATTTTTAAGAGGGGCGTGGTAGCCTGGTTGGTAGAGCGTCAGTCTGGTAACCGAAAGGTGCCGAGTTCTGTCCTCGTCTAGGCCAAAGACCGCCGTGTAAATAATGGCAGTTGGGGCAAGTTAAATAGGTTGTGACTGCCAAGTCCTCCAAGTTCCCATTACAAATCAATGCAAAAAAATATAAAATGTAGGAGCTTTACTGACAAGAAAATAAATATTCTTAATTAAACAAGAAATTTTTTCAAATTCCAAAGACATATTCCAAAGATTATTTCTTCTGCGGCAGCAACGCGCCGGATACAAGCTAGTCCTAACATAAATGAAAGTTCAAAGATTTTTTTCTTTCATTTGCATTTAAATAAAAGCAGAGGTGATATTTGTTTCCAAGATGACGATGCCATAGAAAAAACGCAGGTCTAATATATTTCTAGTATATTCAGTACAAAATGGAAGCAGGTAATTGTGTATGCAAAGTGAAAAACATTGGTGGTCCTTGCACGCCAGATGAAAATGCTCAAAATATTTGAATTACTTTCGAGCACAGATTTATCTATGAGTATATAAATGATAATGTATATCTATCCCTATGCCTGAGAGGTATCTTTATCTTTTACAGCAAGAAGTTCAATAGCCAGAAAATAGTTATTTCAAAACTAGTGACTTCTAATTAGATGTAGCCTAATAAATACAATTCATTTGGGTCGATCCTATTTTAGCCCACCTCTGACGCCAATTTAAAAACTCACCAAATTATCAACGATAATGATTTTAAAATGGCAACCCTGACAACATTTGAAGAGAAATGCGGCAACCCTACGGAACCTTATTGGTTGATTTAAACTCCGTTAGAAAACTATTTAATCTTATTGGTACTTTCGATTACTTTCAATTTGGCGTGATTTTGAAAAATTGGCGAGATTTTGAAAAAGTCGCCAGAGGTGGGCTAAAATAGGATTTTACCATTCATTTTGCATGGATTAAACAATTTTCTTCTATTTAGACATGTATCATATGAGTCTCTATCTTTCATAGTTCATTACACATAAGTATTTGAGATTTGCTCTTTCTTTTTGAATAACTTTGTATAATATAATGACAAAAGTTATAAGAAAATTAATTTGTCTCGGCAATTTATTAATAAGCTGCTTTTGGCGATTAGTAGGTCCATTGTGATTATTAGCTGCAAAAACTTTCACTTATTTCCCCAGTAAATTATTTTTAAACTTTAAATTTTGAAAAAAAATGCATTGTTTCAAAAGCCTTACATGATTCTGTATACTATGCTCAGCATTTTTGAAATTTTGGTTCACATTTTTATATAACCAGTTATATCATGAGAAAAAGTAACAGAATTTTAAATTGGCATTTCAAAATATTTTTCATCATTGCTTACTTTTGAACTTATATCTTCAGTATAACAAGTTATAAATTTTAAAAAAAGGTTATTAAAAACATGCCTTATACTGAAACTACTCAACATAAAAAAAAGTCAAATTTTCAATGTGATCACAAAAATGGGGGGAAAGCAAAATGAAATGTTATTTTATAAAATATCCAATATTCAAAAAATTATACGACAAAAAATTGGTATCAATTAAAAGATAATATTTTGAATTTTAAAATGCTGTAAAAATTATTTTCTATTGCATTATTTTCAGAAATTGTAGCAAAAAAATCACCAGAGCTTTTAATTAATTAGAATTTTTAAAAAGTCACTAGGTACACATTCTGGTCCAGCAGTTTGGATTGTAGAAGGATCAAAATGCTTGCACACTCACATTTTAATCTGTACTATTAACAGTGATAGTCACCTATAAAATTAGTTTTCAATTTTTTGAACATTATTTAGATAAATAAAACTCTTAAGAAAATATATATCAGAAATAATGCACCACAATCATTGCAAAGTTACTTAATTTCAAATAACAATAATAAAAAAATACTTGATTTAAAAATCTCTGGGGATTAAATAAATATGAAATACATTGGAAAAAAAAAAAACCCAGCATATATTTGATTACGGACTTCCGATAATTTCTAACAAACAGAAACAAACTATCATGGCAGTAAAACTGGCATAGTAAGATAATAATCCATTTTTAAGTTGGTACACAAAACCTAGGAAAATTATTCAAACCACAAAGATAAATAACCACTGCTGCATATCGTATTTTAAAATGTTCTTTTTAAAATTGCAGTCAAGACACAAATGTATATATATTTGCTTTTAATTAATTTTGGATATGATCATTAAAAGGATAGCTTTATTATGAATGCAATGTACTAGGGTCTTCACTAGGGCAGAATTTTGTACATATGAGTGTGAAAAGTCTAGAATATTTTGTCATTAGAAATTGACGAAACCCTATTTCATTTCACCTGAAGCTTTACATCTGGTAAATTGATAATAATGATGAATATGAGAATAAATAATTCATCATTATTGAAAAATGATGGAGATTTTAACTTCCAGACTGAAACATTGAAGAACAATGTTTTAGGCTTGATTATATTAGCTATAGTATTCAGTGCATATCAGTTTTTACAATGTGCAATTTACAAGAAGAATGTCAGGCTAAAAGTAACAGTAATCAATAATCTAAAAAAAATATTATTTTTTTTTGGTCATACAAGTTATTAAAAGGCATTGATTATTCCCAAATTTGTTACTTGTAATTATTTAAAGAAAATTTGCAAAATTATGTTTAAAATTAACAAAGAAAATTGTTAAAAATTAAAACAAAAAAATCAAATTAGGTAGAAATAAATTGGATGATTGGAGTTAATTTTGAAAATAGTTTTTGTACAATAAAATAAAATTTATTTAGAATTTTTAAAATTTAGTATTAATTTACAACTAAAATTTTAAATATGTAATTAATTCGATTTCTTTAAATTAGTCTTCTTTTCTTTAGTGATACATATTGCCCAAGAAATAATTATGTACCAAATTTTATAGCTTTTTGGCTCACAAATCTCTCTTGTAGAACATTTTGAATAATTTTGCACCTGGAATTTATACAAAGTAGGCAACTGAAAAACATTACAAGTTAAGTTCTCCATTTTATGGCTCACTGAACACAATTTTTACATCATCAAATTATTTGGTTTGATTGTTTAGGTTCCATGTCAATGTAATAAAGGCTTATTATTCAGAAACAATTTCATCATTAAATAACCACTTTTCTTCCAAGGGTTTTCAGTTACAAGATTTTCCTTATATGTTATTTAATGCTAAATTACTATGAAAATTTTAATGAATCTGAAAATTCTAAAAAGTAGAATAAATATATAAATAAATTAGAAACTGAGAAAAAATATTTTTGTTCCGTATTAGCAACTTAAATTTAATTATTCTGTATATAAATGCCAGAAATCAACATGAGTTTGAAATTTGTAAACTGGCATTTAATTTTTTTTTTTTTTTTTAGTAAATGACACATGGGTAACAAAATATTTTTTTTCTCTATATTTTTAATGTAAATAAAATTTTCATAATCTAAATTAATAAAATTTTAAATTAAAATGCTAACAATAAATATAAAATACTATAAGAAGAAAACTATAAATTTTTTTAAAAAATAATTTTGTATACAATATAAATAAGTAAAAAAAAAAGAGAGAGAGAGAGAGAAAGTGATGAAGTTTCAAGATTATGACTTAAATATAAAGATCTACTTCCAATAAGAGCAATATTTCTTTTGGCACAGAAATTAAAAGTATGATAAATTCATACTTTTTTTTTGAGTAGAATCATACGTATACTGTAAATAGATATTTTTAGACATACAATTCCATTATTATTGATTATGATATTATAATGTGATCAATTGAATACCATTTTTATCCTCATAACTTAATGTTCATAATTGAAACTATCTATGAACTGATTAAATTTATTTCTATTTATTTTCAGCATTACTGCAATATTTTGTTCCAATTTTGGGAGAAAATGATAAAGAGTAGATAGTCAGTTCAAGTTTTCTAGCATCTAAAGCTGTTAGACATAATGTATTAGATACTAATATATAATCTATTAAAAGATAAAAATCAAAATGATGTTGGTTCAGATATAAGAAATAATGAGGAATAAATATAATTAAGAAGAATTACAAAGAATAAAAAATCGAGGAAATAATCAAAATATAAATAGCAGAATCAAAGAATGCACCTTTGCAATATTTTGGGGATACAAAATAGAAACTTTTGTCTATATCTTTGGGTCGATGAAATTTTTTTTAAAGCTTTGGGTGCAAATGATAAAGATTATAGATATTCTGTTTATGTTTTCTGGCATCTAAGGTTGTTAGATATAATTTATTAGATATTAGCATATAATCTGTTAGAAGATAAAAATCAAAAGGATGTATTCATTGGTTCAGATATAAGGACTAACAATAATTAAATAAAGATTTAAAAAAAATAAGAAAATAATGAAAGACCAAGAAGACCAATCTTAGTTTTAAAAATATCACACAGAATTATTTTAGGGAATACAATGATCCTAACTATACAATAATACGAGTAAAGAGGAAAGCACAAAACATGAAAGTTTAGCCAAGAACAAATAATTTGTACTCCTAATTTTAGCACCTACCTGTACTAAATGAGAATTAGGATTTGAAATTTCATTAAAAGATTAAATGAATGAAAAAAATCATAACAAAGATATTGGAATATAAATATGAAATAACTGTTGGGATTTAAAAGAGACTTAACAAATTTTAAACCAAAAGAACATAAGTGTTTGTTAAAAAGAAAAATAACATACTTAAGTAAAATTTTTTGAACTAAATTTCTTTTTAGAAATATATTTTTGTTATTATTTAATCAATTCATTAAAAAAATTCTTTGTTAAGTTAAATTTATTAAAATAATGAATTCTTTATAAATTATACATATTTATGTTTTTTTTAAAACCAACTCTTCAAGTAGTAATTTTTGAATCATAAAAAAAGTCTTCAAATGGATATTTTGAAATTGGCAGAGTATTAAGTACATAACTTATTGTAATCCTTAGACTAAAATTTAATTGAGCAGATCTGCTTAATGCTACATGCTTTACCTTAAAATGAAAATAATATTTACTTTGCTTTGGAGGATGATATAAGCCGGTAGAGGGGCAGATTTATTTATCTTAACCAAAGTCCAGAATGATAACAATGTTATTTGGCGTGCATATTCCAAATGGTCATGTTTATCAGAGGCATCTATGAGAATAAATTTCTTAAAATAAATC
Source organism: Argiope trifasciata (assembly GCA_026543055.1). NCBI lineage: Eukaryota > Metazoa > Arthropoda > Arachnida > Araneae > Araneidae > Argiope > Argiope trifasciata. The sequence goes on along the minus strand of JAPMOQ010058285.1, from coordinate 398,508 downwards.
CCCATAAATGGAATGGAGGCTGTTTCTGCAGGCAGATTATCTCTGCATGATTCACATAAACTAACAGGTTTGACGTCATCCGAGTATTCATTTGTATTGTCATCAGAATGCTTGTCATCATCAAAGGCATGATGATCCTGATAACTTTGGAGTGAGAAATCTGCTTGCTTCAGACGTTTTTCATCCCTATTTGTGTGATAATAACTACTCCAAACTTTTATATTTAGTTCAGAATTGTTTTTGACATCAGATGATTTATTTGAGCAAGCAATGTTTGAGAAAACATTGGGACTCATATCGTTGGTGAAGCCAGCATTTTGACAAACAGCATCCTGACTATCACAGTATTTCTTATCCAGAATGCTTGAACTTTTGCAGCTATTATCCAAACTTACTTTGGACTTAAAATGTAAATGCAAGAAAATTTCTTCCTCATAATGAATCTGCGAAGATGGCTGAGGTATTGGTGGTGGATCACCCGCTTGGCGAGTCCATCCCTTGAAAAATTCAGCATCACTGCACACAGGTCTTTCGGACAAGCCAACACCGCAGCCACACAGCAATTTCATAAGGCTACGGTTTTTAAAATACTCTTTAATGCGATGTTTTATGTCAGATCTTAGTACCGCATCTCCTTTGCCGAAAAAATCGGCTAAAGATACTTTCACGCGAAAGCTGAATTCTGCGAAACGGTACCCAGCTGGTGTCAATTGTGTCTCATATTTGATAATCGAATCTGAATTCCCAAAACTGGAAATATAATCGGACTCAAATAATATTGAAGTAGGAATGAAAATATCCTTCGGCGATCTCACTTTTATTTCTTTAATAGTTTCATCATTCTTAAGCAGCAGCACCTTCAATTTGGATTTAAAACACTGTACATGAATCGCATCAAAAGAATCTGAATCGCCGACATATCGAATATAACCATAAGTAGAATAGAACCTCGGGTGAATACGTACAGCAATTAACAACATTTTTCAAGCAAGACTTAAACTGAATTTAATTGAAACCAGAATGAGTTGAAGCTACTCTGGCTGCTATTCTCATTCTCCGCATTCAGCAATGCAGATTGCGCTTTACACCCACGCTCTATGATGCTGATGCTACCTGTGGATGCGCTGTCACTTGAAAACCGGCAGGTTACAGTTACAGATGATTTCAAAATGCTCGAGAGTTAGAGAATATTAATAACTTTCGTCATATGAGTCCTTTTGTTTACATATTCACCTGTAAATGTTTTATTTTAAATTTCTATCTCTCCCCAATCAGTTTTACTTTTTTTTTTAAAAAAAAAGAGAGAACATTTTTTAAACATTTGTGTGTACGGTTAAAGAATTAATGGGGAAAAAAAGACATTTTCGTACTTAGGTCAAAAATATTTCTATAGATGGCGCCACAAGCTTGGCAAGTTCATATTTGAAACCCATCGTTTAATTTGAATATTTCTATGATGAACTTCAAAGGGTATCTTATTTATAATTAATTATTCGTCTTTATGTCTGTAAGAATTATTCTCTAGCCATAGCTTGCCTGGAATTATACAACTTTTCAAAAATAATTTAGTAAAAAATCAAATTTAAATAAATAAATTATTTATAGTTTAATTCAAAAAAATTCACATGTTCAAATTTCACATGTCAAACTTGAAGCATATATGGATTGTGTTCACAGTGAGAATACAGACATAATTCTAAAAACATTATTCTAAGTACGTTGCGACTCTAATTTTTGTGTAATATTTCATATACAAGAAAGAACAGTAATTTTTTAATAAACAATTCTTTTTTATTTTATATTTAGATTATAGTAAAACAATAGCTTTATTTAGATACTTTATATGGTATTTAACTTTTTTGTGCTGTCAAAATTTGCAAAATCATTTATTTTGCTTACTGCTTTAGATTTTTGTTTATTTGGGACAGCTTAGATGCATATAAGTCTACACAAAATGTTCGCAAGGAGTGATCAAGAAGTATACACTTCCATTTCACTCGTGAAATAAATGTCAAGCTTATATTACAGCTTATTTAATTTTATTTCCGTTTTTTTGAAAATAATTTCATGTAAAGAAATGACATTTTATCTACGAATTCCCAGATGGAAGAATCTTAAAAAAAATCTTTATCTCAGAATTTGAGAATCTAATTTGCAAGTTTCAATTTAGTTTAATTATATCACCTTCCGTTTTAAAATAACACTGGAGCTATTTTGGGACCGGCCTAGTAATTTCTGAATCGTGGTCAAATGACGCGGACGACGCCTGAGTTGGCACTCCCCTCTACAATTACTAATGCTCCATTTTAGAGCAACACTAAGGTTATTTTCGTAACTTAGACAGTCAGTTTCGTAACAGACTCGTAATTTTGAACTACATTCAAATAAAGATGGTGAACCTGAGCTGACATCCCCTTCTCCAAGTTTCCACACCACACCATTGGGAGGACGTTTCTCCCCAACGGATTTGATGTGTACCAAACCCGCTTCTTCGGTGGAATCGGGTCACAAACCCGAAAGCTTCAGCTATCGAAGCCATTGCCTTATCACCAGACCATCGTACCGAATTTTCAACATAAGAAAATTTATCTGATAATTCCATTATTAGCAAAATATATTCGTAAATCATTTTATTAATTATTAACCCATTGACTGCTACAAACGCTCCCCACAAAAATCGTTTTAAAATTTTAAAAGCAATTGGTTTTTATCATCTTATTTAATGCTTCATACTGTTACCATACTTTTAAATATCGTTAAATTTTAAGAGATATTGTCTAGGAATTTTTTAACCAGCTTCTAATTTTGTAGAGTTTTTCATATAGATATGGTTTTTCCTTTCTAATCTTGGAGGCCGTGGTGGCTTGGTGGTAAGGTCTCGGCTTCGGAACCGGAGGGTTTGAGGTTCGAGATCCAATTCCACCGAAGAACCGTCGTGTGAGGGAGTCTCTTGCACATTAAATCTGTCAGGCCAAACGTCCTCCCGCTGGTGTGGTGTGGAGAGGGGGGGTGCCAGTTCAGGTGTCGTCCTCGTTGTTTGATCGTGGTTCAAAATGACGAGGTCCGTCCCAAAATAGCCCTCGTGTTGCTTTCAAACGGGACATTAATATAACTAAACTAAAACTAAACTAATCCCTTCGAGTCTTATGTTTCGCGCAGCATAGCCAAATTTGGCCCTTGTGCCAGAAAACTCAACTATCCTATCTTATCCCAGCAGCAAACGCGCCTTTGCGTTACAAATAACATGCAACTGTACCAAACCATCTATGTTATTAGATGACACCTTCTCTACTATAGTTAAAAGATAGCAAAGAAGGTGGCATCTAATTAGATGGATGGTCCTGACATCAGACGAGGGCAGTGTCAGTGAACGTGTTGAAGATAAGGGATGAATTTTAAAAGGAATTAAGAGGACTGCATTTGATTTTATTACGTATGATTTTGGCTAAATTACGTATCTATTATTATTACTAAGGTTATTTTGATATTTAATAAAAATAATAATAAACAAGTAATAACAATTTTTAAATTCAATTCCTGCTTACGCCAATAAAGAAATTTTTTGTTTTAGTCTCTTTCGATTCAATGATCACGAAAAAATTATTAAGTACCAAAAAATTATTGATTTTCCTAAGAATTGAACTAGCATTCTGTATTCTTAAATTATTTTATTAATTTTTAAATTCAATTCCTGCTTACGCCAATAAAGAAATTTTTTGTTTTAGTCTCTTTCTATTGAATGATCACGAAAAAATTATTAAGTATCAAAAAATTATTGATTTTCCTAAGAATTGAACTAGCATTCTGTATTCTTAAATCATTTTATTAATTTTTAAATTCAATTCCTGCTTACGCCATTAAAGAAAATTTTTGTTTCAGTCACTTTCTATTGAATGATCACGAAAACATTATTAAGTATAAAAAAATTATTGATTTTCCTAAGAATTGAACTAGCATTTTGTTTTCTTAAATCATTTTATTAATTTTTAAATTCAATTCCTGCTTACACCAATAAAGAAAATTTTTGTTTTAGTTACTTTCTATTAAATAATCATGAACAAATTATCAAGCATCAAAAAATTATTGATTTTCCTAAGAATTGAATTAGCATTCTTCACATTCAAGTAAAAAAGTACCGAAATACTTGCATTTTACCTATTGAATTACTGCCTCTCAATTTCCTGATATCAAACGAGGGTAGTGACAGTTAACGAGTTAATATTAAAAAGCTTAAAACTATGGGCGGGCAGATTTAGTGGGGTGTCATCATTATTTATCGTTCTATCAAACACCTATTAAATTAAAAGTTTTGAAAGAATTCTTGGATGTAAGAAAACAGCATATCTTACAGACAGAAAGCTTAGTAAAAAGGAATCCTAATTTGAATATGTGAATATACAGGGTGTCCCAAAAAGATTGAAACGCGCTTTAATTCTTTAACCGTTAGAGATAAGTAGGTAATGTAATTTGAAAAAATGTTCAAAATAAGATAGGAAAGAAGATTACATTAAGAAAAAAATCCACCTATAAATTTTAAAAAGTTACACTTTTTAAATTTTTATATAACCCCTCTATGCAAATTTGGTCAATTAGAAAGTTTTTCCTTTCCATCCCAGAAGACCATTAAAAAAAACTGCATAACTGTATCCTTAAAATTGAGTGAGTTATGCGTAATTGAAAATTGTATGCTGTTTTTAGTGACCATATACCAAAATGGAAATGTAAATTTGCAACAATTTATAAACACATAAATTTTTTTATATTATTTACAAAACACATTTTTGCGTATTTACGGTAGATTCACGATGCAGTTACAGAATTGTCTTTTGTTTTAATCTTATCAGGGACAAATAATTTTATGCCATGTATTCTAAATTTACATTAGAAATTTTATAAGATTTCGTTGAAAATCAATAAAAGCCATTTGACAGATTTTTATAGCAAAATTTATGAAAAAGAAAAATACTGTTAAATTAGTCTGGTAGAATTTTAATTCTTTTCAAATTCATCACATTTATGTCAAACCGATATTCTAACAAATTAACTGCCAGACGATTTTTGCCTTTCATTTAACTGGAATTTAGCCGCTTCTAATACGTGTATATTAAAGTTTTTTTTTATTTATTTTTAAGTTGCATAAAGAAATGTAACTGACTGTAACTGACCTTAAACAAAAGTTAATTAATGCATGCAATAATATTGCAGGAGGAGAACTCCAAAATATTTACAGGAGCATTATTAGAAGAGCCCATGTATTGGTGTTGATGGAAAACATTTTGATAATGCTTTATGATTCGTGTGTTTTTAAATGTATTTTCGTTTTATTTATTATTATTTTTTATGTTACACTTCTTACAATCTTATGTTGTCAAAACTGTTTAACTCCATCAATAAGGACTCTATTTAAATGCCATTTTGGATTTCTTTTACACTTATTATCTTTTTTTGATCGAAGAATTTCTATTATCAATTTGGATATGGTCCCTATTTTCACCGACGAAAAAGTCTTTCAAGTGGTATGGAAAAGTGACATAAGTCAATTTTTTTTCTGTGTTATTATTTAAAAAGTTTTAAAGATACAGTTATGCAGTTTTTTTAATGGTCTTCTGGGATGGAAAGGAAAAACTTTCTAATTGACCAAATTTGCATAGTGGGTTTGTATAAAAATTTACAAAGTGTAACTTTTTAAAATTCATAGGTGGATTTTTTTTCTTAATGTAATCTTCTCTCCTATCTTATTTTGAACATTTTTTCAAATTACATCACCTACTTATCCCTAACGGTTAAAGAATTAAAGCGCGTTTCAATCTTTTTGGGACACCCTGTATATATATATATATATTAGGTTGTTCTGAAAGTAATTTCGTTTTTTCCTGACAAAGGATTTAATTGCATTTTTCGCACCCAATTTCATACTTAAACCGCAAAATCATTTTATGTTTTAAGAGCTGATATAGCAAGGCTTGAGTGTGAAAAAGTGCAGCTGATTCTTCGCAGTAGTTTTTGGATGGTGCCCTTTTAAATATGGAGAGCAATAAACAGCATTTTCGTCATTTTTTTCTTTTTTGCTATAAAAGGTAAAAATGCTGTTCAAGCCAGAAATAAATTAGCCAATATGTGTGGAGAAGATGTGTTAACAGTACATCAGTACCAGAACTGATTTGCAAAATTTTTCCTTCAAATGAGGAGGCCAAAAACCACCTCGATCAGTTTTTTTTACAGCAAAGACCAAAACTTTTATGAGCGTGTAATCATGTTACTACAAAAAGGTATTAGACCAGAATGGCAATTTTATAATTTAATAAATAATTTATTCATTAAACGAAAATTTCTTTTCATTTTGACACAAAAATACGAAATGACTTTCCGAACGACCCAATATATATATATATATATATATATATATATATCTTAAAATTCTTTTTAGAAAGCAACATTTGGTATCTTGGCAACGGAGATGTTTTAATAATAATTCTAATCAATGGAGATAATATTAAAACTTTTACAGGTATTTTAGAAGCACCAGGAAAATCAGCAGAGATCTTTATGACATAAAAATCTTAGTAATTTTTTGTTGCTATTCTAATTTTCTTTAAACATTATAAAATATGGTTTTGAAATAATAAATTTAAAAGAGAAATTTTTTATTTTATTGAGAAAGTGGGCTTCAGAAATTTTATTTATATTTACCTTTTTTAAAGATAAACTTCTGACTGAAGTTTATTTTTAAAAAGTTTATCTGTTTCATGACAGATTTTATAGAATATTTTCTCATATAACTGACATTTATAAATTAAAATTAAGAATTTAACTTCAAAATTAATGCAATTTTTTATAAGATACAAAATTATTATTATTTTTTTCTTTTTAAAACACAAGAATGAGTTCTACGTTTGATAATTTCGTATAGTTGTGCATAAGAAATTTTATTTATGATGTGCAATAAAAAATAATCGTGCCTTTGAGTTAAGCATACAAATGCTTGGTAGTTTGAAAAGTAAGATGAAAGTTCAAGTGCCGGCTTTCATAACGCCAATTTTTAGAAGTCGAATCTTTTGTCAAAATTATTTTTAACTGGATTCAGAATAGGGTGTTATTAAGGTGTTAAGGTTAATAAGATGTTATTAAGCCTTACAGCAGAGAAAAATTAAACTAAACATAATAGTGGAAATTACATCAATAAAATTTATTCTAAAAATCGAAGTTTTAGGAAATATGGATTTTTTAAAATTATTAAGTCCTTGCTACTTCCAAGAAATACAAAGTTTTTACTTTATAATACCTTACTTAGACTAATACTTACCTATTACCCAGAGATCTGGAGCCTGACCAAACCTGGAGAAAATGAAACAGCCATTTTCGAAAGAAAAATTCTGCTAGTCATTCTTGGTGGAGTAGAAATCAACAATGTTTAAAGAAGAAGTCATAACTTTGAGCCATATAAAACCCATAGAGAGCCAGCTGTTATGAAGTTCATGAAAATAAATCGGATGAACTGGTTGGTTCATATATTTAGAATGGATGATAATCCTATGTTTTAAAAAATTCTTTTTCATAAATCTCTAACAAGTAGGAAAAGGGGTAAACCCAAAAGGAGATGGATGGAATTATTGGAGACAGACTTCCTGGCTGTTCAGGAAATAAATTGGTGCAGAATTCAGAACAGAATTCAGAAGAAGCCACTGGCTTTTTCTGTTTAGCAAAATATGATGATGATAAAAACTTTTAATAAAATATTCTTAATATTTGAACAGGGTTCATTATAAAATTGTTTGAATTCTGTTTCTGAGTGCATTTCTTGGGAAGTTACTCTGATTTGTACATCATTTATATACGTTTCATTACTATTTGGCATCTTTAAATGCTATTTTCTGAAATTCTAATCTTTGGTAGAACTTTTTTACAAAAACCCTCATATATTAGAATCTATTGCATATTTTAAAGTCAAATTGTGATATGGTAATTTCTTAAAATATTCTGCAATTCTTGATCTAGTGAATAAGTAATCTATTTATTTAGAAGTATTCTATAGTAGTTTTAATGCTTCAAAATGCGAAAAAAAATTTAATAATTTATTTTATTTGTCAATCAAAACTTAATATTTAAAAAAATGGATAGAAACGCAACATTTCATTTCAAGAACTAGGTGATTTATATCTTAAGTTGTTTGCAAAATTCTAAGCAAATGATTTAATAGAGATTTGCCTTCTAAACTAAAAATTACTATTTTATACTTCTTTTTAACCATTAAGGCATTAATTTGCATCAAAAAAACACTTTTGTTATTTAACAGATATATTGTGGTTTCATAGATATTTTTTCAATCCTTTTTATGCACAAATTAAAAATTTTACAACTTTTAGCCTTATTTTTTCCAAAAATTAACACCTAATGTTTTGATATATCTTAAATCGCCATATCTTCATATGTAGAGGGCACGGTTGCTCGTTATTCTGTGTTACATCTGAGAACTGTGTGAAAGAGTCCTCCTTTTAAAAAGGAGTTGTGCAAGCGATTGTGTGAGGGACATCTTCATATGAGTGATCTCTGGGGCTTGGTTTCGATTGGAATTCAATTCTAGGGAGAGAAGCAATAACAACACTGTATGAAAAAGAAATCCGTAATCCAACATCTATAATATACTGAAGCTGTGAGTTGAAATTTTTGGCAAGATTAGATTGTGGTGAATCTACAGATCTCTTTCAAATTTTCATTTCAAATTCATAATTATAAGTTAGTGACTAGAAAGAAGATAGAAAAAATACATTATTGATATTTTGGTTTTACTTTATGCTGAATACTTTGTCAATACTCTCTTCTTAATTCAAGACAATCCTTTGCAGTCTATCTTTATACGCAGTATAACCAAAGCTAGATTATCAAATAGTAAAAATAGGTAAATATCTAGAATTCCTCCAGAAAGCATGAATTACTGAAGATTTGATTTCGTGGTATTTCTAGAATAAGTAAATTTCGTACTTTCATTTTATTCCTAGGAGCCATTTGCTTGAGCTTATTCAAATAAAAATCAATGTATGGTTAAAATTTCAGAACATTTCTTAGAGATTTTTTCACCTTGCTCCAAAGCCGTTTTTACACTCAGGAATATCAAGATGAAATAATAGGCTGTTTAGGAAACTTGCAACTTTTGGATACTCGATATCTTTTCACTGTGATATTTTTAGAATGAACAAATCTTGTTTTTTTTTATTTTAAAGAAAGAGCTATGTTTCCGAAGTATTCAAATTAAAATGAAGTATCATTTAAATTTCGGAATCTATCTACCCGTCTGTTTATATATCTATCTACTTGTCTATTTACATGTCTGTCTATCTATCTATCTATATATCTGTCTGTCTATCTGTCCATCTGTCTATATATCTATCTACCTGTCTATATACATATCTATCTGTCTATCTATTTATATATCTGCCAGTCTAATAATCAGGTTGTCTATCTATCTATCAATAAATGTATGCCTGTCTGTCTACATTTCTAACTATCTACATCTATATATAAGGAAAGAGAGAGCGAGAGAGACTACGATTCCTATAGGTAGCATTCCTGCATTTCCTATAGGTTGCATAATGGAATCTATTTAAAAGAAAGGAATCGTACCTATACCTCCATTAAGAGAGTACCTTTTTTGTACCTCTAATTACTTCATTAATACCTAAATAGCAGTTTCTATGTTTTTTTACATGAAAAAATGAAATTTATTTTTGCTTTTAAAATTCTGGAATTCGTAAATTAAAAAAAAAAAACTTTCTTTTTTTAAAATGTAGGCTTGGAAAATATTAGTATAAAAAAGCTTTTGAAAACATAACAAATTATCATCAATTGATAAAACTTGAGCGTTAAATTAAATTCTAACGAAAAATAGCTTCTCGACTTTTAAGAGGTTCATAAATATTATCCTTTTCAACTTGAAGTGTCGAATAGGTCGATTTAATATTTAACAAAAACATTTTTTTAATCACTTGACCCACTTTAATATTAAAACTTTTTATGGGGATTATACTAAAAAAAGATACTTTTAATATTTTATGCTTAAATTCATGGTTATTTCTCTAGGCGTTTAAAAACATTTTTAATTCTCAATTCATCTCATTAACTATTTCTATGTCTAAATATTCATATAAATTATTAGTAAAGTGTAAAAGAAATTAATCAATAAGTTTTCGCGAGTGAGTATATGTTGGTAAGATATTGATTATTTTTATCGAATAAATTTTGATAGTGAAACAAGGATTATTTCCATTTTTATCTTGTTTTAATCCTGGCTCAAAAATGTTTCAGAAAATTGGTCTTTTATGCAAAATTTTTACTGAATATTTCCCCATTTTATTTCATAGAAAATTTATAATTTCATATTTTTCTTTCTCCCTAAAGCTTATATTTGCTTTGTTCTGTTAATATTTAAAATTCTGAAACATGAAATCAAGAAGTAAGATCAAAATATCATCCAGGCCTTGAAAAATGAAGTTAAAATTATTTACATGTTCTTGAGAAGAATAATTGGTGATAATTATGTAATAGAGAAATAGCAGTTGATCTATGGTTCACCTAAATCATCAGTTTTGCTAAAATAAAATGATGTGGTGGCATGTAGATTATTATGATCTGTGCAGGAAGCAACAGGACTTATGTTTTCAGGAACATTTCTTTAATAACTACATTCACACATTGAACAAAGACGAGACTAGATGACATTCAAGCGCTCAGTTTATCAGTACATTACCACATCTCATTCTCATTACACTATGTATTATGGGTTAGTCTTTCAGGCATCGCCATCTAGTATCCAAAAGAGAAGGTAAGAGTTATGTAACTGCAACAATGGTTATATATTCAGCATAAAGATAAGATATGATTTGCTCATCTCTTATAAAAAGAAAGGACTCTGAATCAGTAAGCAACATAGGATGATGTAATAGCGAGAAGTATGTTTGAAAGTATAATATTTTTGAATAAATAACTATATCTCAACAGACAAGTATCATCAGACTTCGGGAGGTGCAGTGAACCTGTTGGATATTTTAGAAAGGTATGTACTGTTACGAATCTTCGGTTCGTCGGGATTCGTTTCTGAGTAGAGTGGGTGTATGGTGTGAGATAAAGGCAATCAGAAATCCTTTAGTAGAAGACTACTACGACGTCCCGGGTTTCTGTCTTATCTGTGAGATGTATGAGTATCCTTCCCTGTAAAAAGGGGCTGAGCAAGCGAATATGTGTGCATTTCATCTTCATTTGAGCTAAATATTCGGCTCTCTTTTTTATATGTATTAGTTGCTCTTATGAAGTTATGCAACTTTTTTTTACGTGTATTTTATTCTTCTAAACTAAATACAATATGTATATGTTACCGTGAAAGAGAGGTCTTGACAAATGGTAGTTTTTCGTAGATGACTGATGTAGATAAATATAATTTTTTCGCATTTACACCAGCAAATGTCGGTATTCAGCACACACTAATGATGAATACTGGATGCATATTTTGTTGTTGTTGCAGATAGAACAGTAATTTTTTAAACCATAATGAAAACAAATCAAATAATAAGCTAAGATGACGGCGTTTTGACTTAGAGGTAGTGCGTCTTCATGATCTGGACGTCCCGGGTTTGAATCTTGGTTCGAGCATGGTTGTCCTACCCTTATGCTCTATCTATGAGATGTGCAAACAAACCCCCTCCCCTGTAAAAAGAGGATTGTGCAAGCGAATGTGTATATTTCATCTTCATTTGAGCCAGAAGTCAGACTTCTGTCCTCGGGTGCTGAGATCTTTATCCTCAGAAGGTGTTACACCCCTTTCTGTGGTAACACGGACACGATATCATCATCCTTATCACCTGTCACATTGAAAAAGTGAAGAGAGAACTACAATTTTACTCAAAATCAAAATTTTAGAAACAAGATTATATACTAAAAATATATTTATTGCCATTTGTTTTTAATTCACTATTTTGAGCTATCGCCTTTACATGAAGGTAAAAGTATAGACTGACAACAACTTAACGGATGCGGTCCAAAATTTGTTTCAGGTTTACATTTTAGATATGAAAATTGCATACAAAATTTTATTTATCTGTGTATTTTGCCAGAACCGTAATTCATTTGTATTCGAACAGTCAGACCTCCTTTGAATGGATATCGATAAAATATTGGTAGAGATCTGTGGCGTAGCAAGGATCGAACTCGCAATGTTATAGTTCGTAGCCAGATAACATAACCACTAGACAAAAGTGATTACTCAGTCTTGAGATTGTTATCTGGCTTATAAACTTTCTACTGCAATACTCTCCTTCCAGTGAGTCTGAGATGAGACGAACGATATATTTGTTTTTGTTTGGTGGTGATATATTGACTGTTGAATCTAATGCGTCTTACCCATTTTGACTGATTATTTTGGTTATTTAGCAGCGCTATTTTTATTGGCTGATTTATTTATTGTCTTTTTTATTTATTACTTCCTGTAGAAGGCGCCACAGTAGCTGCACAAAGGTTGTGTTTTGTTTGTTTATCATCCTAGATTTTCCAGCTTTGCAATCGGCGACAGAGAGAATTGAACTCGCAACGTTATGGTTCGTAGTCAGATAACATTACCACTACACAGAAGCTACCAATCAGTCTTGAGGTTATTACCTGCCTTATAAAGCTTCTACTACAAATCTATAAATTTGTTGATAAGATCCCATACCGAAGTTCATCTACTCAGTTCAAAGCGTTTTTGAGCTACAGTTTTCATAGATATGCAATCTAAATTTTAAAAGTGTGTATTTGAACTTGTGGAGGGTAGAAACTTGAAAATTAGACAAAATTTTGGACTCGATAGTTCTTTTTCTTCTTTTTTTGGCAATCATAGCATTTTATCTGTGAATATCTCATACGTGAGAGTAAAGAGGAAATTAGAAAAGATTTTTTGAAACCGGAATTAAAGGTAAAAAAAAAATAATAACAGATTCGTTTCATAAATCAGTTAATTCGTATTGTGCATATTTGTGTTTATTCAGCAACAAACCAATGTATGATTTTCATTACTTTTTTTCACTAGTCTCAAAAACACTTTCTATTATAAAAGAAAATATTAAGTAAAAAAAGTATTGACAAGGAAGTATTTGTTTCGTATAATATAAAAATGATGCAATCTGAAACATTTTATTCAAAATCATAAAAAATGATCATACCTGCGTTTTCTGTGATGTCCATTCCATTCAGGAGCAGACAATGTCTTGTTTCATCATGTCTTACATCAGTCTCGGCAATTCTGGTTTCATTGATTGTATTTTAATCAATGAAACCCAGAATAAACATTACGTAAAAGCTTATATTAGCTGCTCTATATTTCGAGCTTCCAAGTTACCTGTGGGGCTTTGTAACAGCTGTAACTGACGTCAGTGTCTGGAAGATTAGGGCCGCATGAATGAAACTCGCTGCAACAAACGTATGTTACTTATAAAAGATGTTCTATAGAATTTGCGAAACTCAACGGAGAGATGGCATTATTGTGTTGACAGAAATAACCTCTGGAAAGACGCCGATGGTTTTTGGAAAAGAGCTTTTGTTCAATGCATTGTAGATAAAGAGAGAATTACTGCACTGGTGATGACAGAAATCCTTTAAAAAAGGGTATAAAAGCCTTATCACACGGTGAAATTTCGTCAGCACTTTTCCGTTTCTACCCTCAAAAACCGGTCAAGCAAGTTTCATAATCGACAAATTTTTCTAACCAGTTAAAAAATGCAGTCGGAAATATTGTCCGCAAATGAAATTCAACCAATCATGTGAAACTTTGAAGTGACGTCACTTTCGTTGCCGTTTACTGACAGAAAGTGCCGACGATATCTTGCCGTGTGCTAAGGCCTTAAGAGTTGCACAAAAAGAAAATAATGTAATCTTCAAAAAAATTTCAACTCGAGACATTGATGTATCTCCAATTGTCTGACCTTCTTAAATCCGAAAAACGCATTTTTAGAAATATGTTTAAAGACATGCGATAAATTTTCAGGGACACCATTCCCACTTGTTTTAAATAGAATAAACCTGAACTTATTTAACACGTTGACTGCCAACTACGAGATATCTCGTAGATTGCGTTCTTTTCTAGGACGCCAACTACGAGTAATCTCGTACTATATTTACTTGCCATTTTAGAGCAGCTTTGAATAAACTCGTGGGCCACGGTGGCCTGGTGGTAAGGTCTCGGCTTCGGAACCGGAGGGTTTCAGGTTCGAGACTCGACTCCACCGAAGAACCATCGTGTGAGGGGGTCTCTTGCACGTTAAATCGGTCAGGAAAAACGTCTCCCGCTGGCGTGGCATGGTGTGGAGAGGGGGGTGCCAGTTCAGGTGTCGTCCTCGTCATCTGACCGTGGTTCAAAATGACGAGGTCCATCTCAAAATAGCCCTAGTGTTGCTTTAAAACGGGACTTTAATATAACTAAACTAAACTAAATGAATAAACTCGTTGTATATCAGTGCTCATATTGATAGCTGGCTTCTGGGAAAAGAACAAAAATCCATGTTGGCTTGCATCAACAATAAATTTATTTAAAAAACGGACAAAAAATATAATTATAAAAATTAGTTCAAATTAGTTGGTGTCATTTTAGGCTAGATTTTCTGAAAATTGCTATGACATTCAACGTGTTAATGCTTTAATAAGAGAATGGTTTGAGTTTAATCATTAGAAAAAATTAAGAGCCATCGCTAAGAAACCTATGAATTATCGAAATGCCGAATATCGAAACTGTCCAATGTAAGATCCTACCCCTTTCAGTGTTTTTTCAGGAGATATTTCTTCGGATAGTAACAAAACATTAGTTTCTATCTTATATGAGTTTTTTTTTAAAAATTAATCCGCTTTTATAATTTAAAATAATTAATATTTAGCTAAATACTGTATTCTGACTTAATTAAATTTCAAAATTATGCTTTCAACATCTCTTTACTCAATGGCCTTGTCAATGACAAATGCCAGTAGAAACAACAACAGTAAGTTATGCATTTCTTTATTTCGATTACAATTTTTATGATAACCGTGTATATTACTATTTATATTTCAAAGGGGATTTTTTTTTTTCGAATTTTATACTTAATTTTCTTTTTTGTGAGCGATCCTTTTTCCTATTTCATTTGAACGCATAGGTATCTTTCTCTCGTGGACAATTTTGTTTTTTTGCTGTCATTTATAAACTAGATATTGGAGAGTTTTGTGATCTAATGAGATTTAGTATATGAAATTTGCAACTTACCTTTTATGAAACACTCTATATTTTACACTCTTATAAATTTATTTCAAGGATCTCGAAAACGACTCTATCGATTTGGATCAAACGTTACATCTTTATATTTAGATAAGTTTTGCTTTTTGAGTTTATTTATACAGGAGTCTTTCATGAAAAGGCACGTTTTTACACACACACACACACACACACACACACACACACACACACACACACAACAATTAGAATAATTATTTTCTTCGGCTTCCAGGTGTGATCGATGCAGTACAGTGGTGACTGCCCTGTGTGGTGCGGGTTCTCGATTCGAGTCACATTTTTTATTTTACTTTTTTTGTTTATGCATTTATATTTCATGCTTTTTGGTTTTTATGTTTATCTATGCATGTATCTTTTCAGAGAAAATTAGATATTACACACACAAATTTTTTTATAGCTAACTATTTCTATCTGGTTTCATGCTGACAACAACACATAGCATCACCTGAAACCCGATTTCACCATGATAAAACAGAGTGCAAGTTCAAATTCTGTGAAAAAGAAACTGTACAAGGAATGCTAGGATATAGCAGAGTGTTTCGAATACCCCATTAAACAGAGTGCCTTCATGATTTTGGAAAATTTAAGATGACATAGTACTAGGGAAAAATAACCAAAACATAAAAAAAATTATTGGCTCATATGATAAAATGTGTCATTCTAAATGTGCCTGCAAAATTTTAGAGCCGTAGAGATTTTTAATTAAGTTATTGAAGAATTTTTGTAAACAGTAAACTATGTTACCATGTCCCCTTTTCAGATTCAAACAAAAACTCATTTGGAAAAAATATTGCCAATTTACAGAGGACTTTCATCAAATGAGCTATTAAAGCGATGTATTTGGTTCAACACACAAAACTTCAATGCGCAATGTCATTTGGAGCAAATGCTCAAAAGTTATAACTGCATCAATGAAACAGAATAATAGAAATAGGAATCAGAATATCAGAAATATACATTTAATCAATTTTTATAAGCGTATTAATTTTTTTAAAGGTATTATGACAAGATTTATGAAATTTTGATCTTTCGTTAGTTTTTCTTTATATATCCTTAATATACAAATATAATATTTTTTTCATAAGTTTTTGCATTTTTTTTAACAATTAGTGGAATTTAGAATAACTTGAATTGCATCTTGTAAAAGTTACTGGCAAATTGGATAAATTTTATATTCTTTTATATATTTTTCATTTTTCTCTATGTTCGCTTTTTGCTAATATACTACATTTCGGAATCCTAAGGCTTTCTTAAAAATGGAGGTAAAGGTGCGAAATTTTTTCGGAATGTTCATAGTTATATATTTTATAAAACGTAGCATGTAATTAGCCTTAAGTCTATAGTAATTTTTTTAAATAAAATCCGAAATCAGAATTCCTTCATTTTTCAGATTTTTTGTGCGTTTTTTACAATAAAAAAATTGTAAAAAGTTTTATGTAGTATATTAATAGCTACTTACAAAAAAAAATTTGGAGAAAAATATTCATATTTAAAAAAGCCTTAAATTTTTTTAAAAAAGCTCAAAATTTTTTAAGAAAATTTAAAATTTAAAAACTATATTAAATTATTTAAAAAAATACGGAAGAATTCTAAAGTACTATTGAACGTAAATAAAAATTAAGTATAATTTTAAATATTAAAATTTAAAGAAAAAAAATTTGGAGCAACTTTGCCGCCTTAAATTACTACTTCAAATGTAGGTAAGATTTAAAAATTATTCATATCAATCAGTATGTGATTCGTATCTAAATATTTTCTTTAAAAAATACCCCACGAATCTTTGAAAACAAACAAACAATGGATATAGTGATTGGCTTTCAGTCAATCTATTTTAATACTTCTGATTGAGTCACTATAGGCGATTTGTATTGTCCATTAAAGGGCATAGCAAAGAATTAATTTAAAAAAAATTGACCCACTTGATGTAAAACGGATGGCTTATCACACAATTCCAGAATCGGAATCTTGGATAAACGAACTAAATATTGTGAACTTTAAATTACGGCAGTTAAGCTTTGGACAATTTATTTTCTGATTTCATTTAAGGTATCCGACTACGTTCGACGGAAACTTTTTGAAAAATAGGAATTTTTTAAAAACTATGTATGATTTTTAGATGTATTGTCAATTATAAACATTTTAAATACAAAAAAAAATCATTTGAAAATATATTATATTTTGAGAAATAGGGAAATTTGTTGAAAATGTTAATAAAATTTAACCAAAACAATTAACACTCTACATAAAATTGTAACGCTATTGTAATACTATTTTTTATGCACAAATTCTAGGATATAATGATGAATGAAATGAACCAAAATTTACGAAACATTTTGAGATGCAAAGAAGTGATGGGTAAAAATATAAGTATCTATGCTTTTTTTCCACGAATTTGCACCTTCATTTTTCGAAAAACACCTATAAAAGAAAAAGTATTGTACCAACAATAAAACTTTTGGTTCATTTCATTTGAAATTCCCGCTGAAATTTTTATGTAAATATTTCTATTAGTTTTAGAGATATGTTAACATTGCAGAGTTTTTATGGAAATTAAACTTTTGAGAACATTGAGATTAAACACAAATTTTAGCTGAAAAATATGTTATGCTTAACTCCTTCCTTCTCGCTCCGGTGAAAATGACGTTGTGAAATTTCTAACTCTATTTCTCGCTCCCGTGATATTTCAGGGTTGGAGTATTCAAAAGTAATGCGCCAAAAATATTAAAACAATCTATTTCTTATGCCCAGAATCTCTCTTATCTCTCAACATATACGCCAGATGGCTGCCCTAGACTATTTGTTATGTTTTTAGAGATAGTTCATTTATTTTAAACTAGATGTCAGCAGAAAGGAAACTCGGTACTATTGTCCTGATTGTGATGTTGGCTTATGTAACTCATGCCTACTCATGTAAAAATTTATCACTCAAAAAAAAATGGCTAGTATTTATTTACATTATGTGTAAATGCAATAAAATTATATTTGAATGCTTAAAACAAATATAATTATTTTTTCTCTTTGTTGGAAAATTAACATTCAGTCATAATAACCCTGAATGCTGGCTGAATGCATACTTTTAAAAAAATTTCAAGCTAAAAATGAACTAAAAAATTAAAACTGAATGCAAATATTGTACATACACTCAGTTTTGTATAATTTTCTGGAAAAAAAAATAGCCACTTTTATGACCATTTTTATCAAATTTATGCGACCGTTAAGGGGTTAATATTCCCCTGGATGATAGGTCAGACCTTCCTTTCCTTAGAAAAAAGAATGTTTTAGAAAGAGAAAAATCTGAACTCCGAGATATAGCAATAAAAAAAAAATAATCGCCATAGTGGTCGATAACTAGTGTTTTTAATGTAATCAGCCACCTTAAGACTCGTTCAACCCAGGCTACTTAACAAGCAGCATGGTAACAGTATATTGATCATAAGGCCTCATTTCTACATAATCATTATCGGTGATAACTCCCTGGATGGGCTAAGTGCACCGTTGATCCCTTTCACAGTCCAATTAAATTATGGATTCAAATGGAGGGAAGTGGGTCAGTTAGAAGACATGAGAAGGAAGGTTGTGGAGAAATTGGTACTGTTTACCTCTATTTAATGGAATGTATGGAGATCTCAGAGTACTGATGGTAATCTCAAAACCCTGAAGGATATGATGTTAAAGATGGATAGTTTCATTCCAACTGTTTGGGAGTGCGCAGATGGGAAGAAAGACAGCTATTTACTACACCGAAAGGAATGTTGGTTTGACTGTTCGATCAATGTAAGGCTGGACAATACTTATTTAGCAGTCGACCGCAACAAATCCTGTCGATACTGTTACGTTCAGTGGTGGTGGGGTGGTCGGCAGTATGCAAGAAGAAGTACTGATGGTACCAGGTAATCTTAAAACTCTGAAGGACATGATGTCAAAAATTGTCAGCTTTTTTCATTCCAACTGTTTGAGAGAGTGCAGATGGGGAGAAAGACAACTATTTACTACCCCGAAAAGAATGTTAGATAGACTGTTCGGTCAATGTGAAGTTCGACAATACTTATTCAGCAGTCGACCACAACAAATACTGTCGATACTTCTACTTTCAATGGTGGCGGGGTGGTCCCATGTATGCAAAAAGAAGAAGAAGAGTAAAGGTTGTCAGAACAGAGTATCTTGCACGACAAACTTTATTTTTCAATAAAATGGGACCCATCCTGTTGTGGATTTCGGATTAATCCTTCTTAATGGAGATATCGATAGACGATAGATTCAATAACGATAGACTTATGTGTAACACTGATTCTTCCAATGTCCTATGGTTTGTCGTATCTTTAACAAGTAATTTCTCGGAGTGTTACCTAATATGATTTCGTATCATGGAGCTACATCAAAGATCTTCTGCATTTTTTTAAATTAAATTTTGTTGTAGAAAGGAGGCTGTAGAAAAATGTCAATGAGTACTTTTCTGTCAGTTAAAATTTGTGGATAAAAAAAATCACCGAATGAAAATATTATTTTATGAATTTATGTAGCACCATCGTTAAAAAAAAGGAAAAAGAAAACCTGTGAAAATGCTTTTAATTTCATCCATTAAGGTTATTTTCAGATTGACGCTTGGGTGTGGGGGGTGCGATAGCCTGATGGTAAGGTCTCGGCTTCGGAAACAGAGTGTTTCAGGTTCGAGTCCCAATTCATCTAAGAACCGTAGTGTAGGGAGGTCTATTGCACGATAAACCCATCAAGCCAAACGTACTCCAGCTAGCATGGTGGGGAAAGGGGGAATGCTAACCCAGGAGTCGTTCTTGTCATCTGACCGTGGTTCAAAATTACGACGTTCGTCCCAAAATAGCCTTAGTATTGCTTTAGAAAGGAACGTTTTTATAACTAGACAGAATAAAGATTACCTCTATTCTTGCTCTGTTTAGGTATGAATTCGATTTTAAATTTTTACAAGAATGAGCCAAATTAAATTTTCTTGATTTCTTTCGTCTTTTTTTTTTTGAAACCAAACCATTATAATGCTATTTGAATGATAGAAATATAACTTTAGAATAGGATTCATTATTATTATTATTGAGGCGATTCCTCACTGACAGAAAATATGTGAAGGTATTTTTCTGTGGTTCTGTTTTTTCCAAATAAAGAAGAATTTTATCAAAAATAATTAAAAAACTTCTAGGTTCCAACTTAGATGCTTGTTTTAAGTAGTTCCTCTTATAATCTAAATCAATTAAAAAAATGTGTTTACCCACATTTTGTGTGTTTAGTGCGTTTACCCACATTTTTTTATGTCCACATTTTGTGTGTTTAGTGTGTTTACCCACATTTTTGTATGTCCATATTTTGTGTTACCCACATTTTGTTATCCACATATTATGTGTTTTCCCACATTTTGTGTTATCCACATATTATACGTTTACCCACATTTTGTGTGCTAAATGTGCTTACCCACATTTTGGGATGTCCACATTTTGTGTTACCCTCATATTATGTGTTTACCCATATTTTGTGTCACCCACATATGATGTGTTTACCCACATTTTGTGTGCTTAGTGTATTTACCCACATTTTGTGTCCCCCACATATTATGTATTTTTCCACATTTTGTGTGCTTAGTGTGTTTACCCACATTTTTGTATGTACACATTTTGTGTTACCCTCATATAATGTGTTTATCCACATTTTGTGTCACTCTCATAGTATGTGTTTACCCACATTTTGTGTCACAATCATAGTATGTGTTTACCCACATTTTGTGT